>VYXC01010087.1:702313-742491 GCA_013397175.1 Platysteira castanea
TTTATCAGGGATGAGTCATGAAGGAGATGGGGAGCACTGGCCCAGCAGTTTTTAACAGCTTATGGAGATAGTGATAGAATACGTACTTTTGGTCACATCTTACACTGTAACCTAGGACAGATGTTCCATTTCATTCCATTCCATTCCATTCCATTCCATTCCATTCCATTCCATTCCATTCCATTCTGTCATTACATGCCAGTACATTCCAATCTCTTCCAGTCCAACCCATGCCATTCCATGCTGTGCTATGATGTTTCATTCTATTCCACTTCATTCCATTCCATTCCATTCCGTTCCATCCCATCTAATTCCTTTCCTTTAATTTTAATTCTACTGTGTAGCATTCTTCCATTCCTCCATTCTATGAGGTTTCACTCAATTCCATTTTATACTATTCAATTCCATTTAATATCATTTAATTCCATTCCATTCCAGTAAATACAGTTCCATTCAATTCTATGGCATTCTATGATGTTTCATTCCATTCTATGCCACTCCATTTTATGAGGTTCCATTCCACTCCATTTTACGAAGCTCCATTCCATTCCATCTAATTCCTTTCCTTTAATTTTAATTCTACTGTGTAGCATTCTTCCATTCCTCCATTCTATGAGGTTTCACTCAATTCCATTTTATACTATTCAATTCCATTTAATATCATTTAATTCCATTCCATTCCAATCCGTGCCATGCCATGCCATTTTAAGATGTTCCATTCAAATTCATCCACTCCATTCCATCTAATTTCAATTAATTTCCTAACGTTCCATTGCATACCATGCCATGTCTTTCCATATCTCTCCATTCTATTCCATTTAATTAAATTCCATTCTGTGCTAATTTATGAAATTGAATTCCATTAAATTCCAATCCATTCCATTCCATTCCATGCCATTCTATGAACATTTATTGCATTCTCTTCCATTCCATTTTTTTTAATCCTTTATCATTCCACTCAATTCCACTGCATTTCATTCCAATCCATTCCATTCCATGAAATTCCATTCCATTCCAATGTTCCATTCCATTCCATTTCTGGAGTGGTGGCAGCAGGGACAATCTCCATCTCCGATGAAGTGGTTTGGGTACCACAGCCAGCCTGCCTGGCTGAACGTAGTCTGAGCCTCAGACCAATCTATTTTAATAGCAGAGGATACGTCGGGGAGTGAGGACGGGACACGTGTCCCTTGCCTGTGTTAAAATGCTCCTGGCTGCAATGGTGTTCAGCTACTGAGAAAGAAAAGAGAGGTGAATCTCCACAGGATGGCAGTAAAACCCAGCGCGTTCCTTATACGTCTTTGCGGTGAGGATGAAAAGGACTCTAACACACAAGCCTGCATTCAGCTCCTGGACTATTTCTAGGACCGCAAATGAATTGTTTATCATCTTAGTGCTTTGGTTTTCCATCACAAACATATATATGTGTGTCCATGCACAGGAATGGCATCTCCAAGGTAATAGCATAAAGGGTTGGCAAATTCCAATAATCAGTTGTCTTGGCCGCTCAGGAAGATTGGGCAAACATGGGAGAAATGACATAATGTAGACCAGGTAAACCTAATTCCTGTCTACCTACCTGCTTGACTGAAAGTGCCCCAAAAGAACATTCCTCAGTTTTTTCTCAACCCTGTGTAAATCTGTCCTTCCTTTCAGGCCTAGTTGCATGGTATGGAAGGAAAGCTGAGGTCTCCTGGCAAAAGCAGCTGGTGTTGGGATAGAGCAGAAAATCAGGCAAGAAAAAGAAACTGCAGAATGGGAAAACAGCAAGCAGGAAAGAAAATATTTTGAAGAAAGTTTATGTAAAAAAAAAAGGCAAACAGTTGTAAAAGAGCCAAACATAAGAGCTGATGTACAGATAACTACAACCCAAAGGAGGGGGGAAGTGAGAAAACAGGAGAGGAGCTAGAGGCCTGGGTTGTCTCTGGATGTACAGAAATCTCACTTATTTGTTGAAGAATAGGGCTTTCCCTTGAGCTGGTTGATTACTCACTTGCCAGCTGAAGAACTGACAGATGAGTTTGCTGACAGGTTTGATGCCCAGATTCCCTGCAATTCACATCACTGACAGAGGAAGGACCAGGTTTCAAAGTAGTCAAAAAACTCCGCTGAGCAGTGGTGAGTGGGCTGCTGTTCCTGAACAGGAGGTGGTTGTTACCGAGTGATTTATGTCATTTCTCTATCCTTCCTGACATATCCAGTCCCTTGTCCATCATTTTTTGGTCTTGTTTTTCTGAGCAAATGGTAAAGTTTCTGGGTCAGGGACGGTAATTTTCTACATACATATACAGAGAGTGCTGGTCTTAATCTGAGAGCACCATGTACTTGCTCTAAAAGTTTATGTGATAGATCTGTCAAGGGTCTGAGAGGACTGGAGGGAGACAGCAGAGGGATTTGGAGTCAGCGTGTGGGTGTGCAGGAGACACTTAGGGTCTTGAGAGTGTTACTGTTCCTGAAACTGGGCTCCCTCTCTGAGCAAAATTGGGCCCCTATGATACCCAACTGCAAATCTCACCTGGGTTTTGCAGTCCTTGTCTGCACCCTTACTGCTTTCTGCTCCTGTCTTCATTCTCACCATCATCCACAATGTACTCCTTTTATTTCTGTTTCTTATGCGTGCAGGCATAGAGAAAGTTTTGTCCACAACTGCTGAGTAGCCAAAGATTTTTGTTTGCATTATAGATAGAAAAAAATCCAGATATATAGATTTGTTTGCTAGACTGCCTGACTTGCACTGTTCTGGGATTNAGATCAAGAGTGGGACAGGGATGAGGAAATAGGGGAGAAATAGGGGGAATTTTGTTCATAGGAGAGACCAGAGCTGTTCAATACTTTGGTGCAGGCTGGGTCCTGAATAAGTCTCTGAAGTTTAGACAGCAAGGCTGCAAGGCAGTGGACAGCAAAGGATTTGGGTCAGCATGACTTTAAGGGACCTCAGCACACCAGCTAGGGGAGATGTGGGGTCTCATGCAGTGCTTTTAGGGACTTTGCTGACTGCCAGCCTGTCTAATGAGGGACCTCATCTGTAGTCACAGACCTGCAGCCAACCCTGTCCGTACACTCGTCTGCACGGCTGTTACAGTGCCTGGATGTGCCCCTGGGGAAAGGTTCCAAGGAGCTGCTCCCGGATTGCTCTAACCTGGGAGATCAAACAGGTGATGCTGAACAGCTATTTGAGACTTCGCATCAGTGCACATTTGTTTATGAGTGTAGCTGTTCTCATAGACATTAAGAAAAGTTTAAGCTGTGGCTCATTTTGTAACTGAGCTGGTTGTCCATGAACTGCTTGCTTTGATTATTGGTTACTCGTAAAGTGTGGTTTGCCTAGCTCACTTGCTTCATCTCCTCACTATCACTTGTTTTATCTACTGCTTGATTTGATAATAACCTTTCTGAATAAGAANTGGTTGTTACCGAGTGATTTATGTCATTTCTCTATCCTTCCTGACATATCCAGTCCCTTGTCCATCATTTTTTGGTCTTGTTTTTCTGAGCAAATGGTAAAGTTTCTGGGTCAGGGACGGTAATTTTCTACATACATATACAGAGAGTGCTGGTCTTAATCTGAGAGCACCATGTACTTGCTCTAAAAGTTTATGTGATAGATCTGTCAAGGGTCTGAGAGGACTGGAGGGAGACAGCAGAGGGATTTGGAGTCAGCGTGTGGGTGTGCAGGAGACACTTAGGGTCTTGAGAGTGTTACTGTTCCTGAAACTGGGCTCCCTCTCTGAGCAAAATTGGGCCCCTATGATACCCAACTGCAAATCTCACCTGGGTTTTGCAGTCCTTGTCTGCACCCTTACTGCTTTCTGCTCCTGTCTTCATTCTCACCATCATCCACAATGTACTCCTTTTATTTCTGTTTCTTATGCGTGCAGGCATAGAGAAAGTTTTGTCCACAACTGCTGAGTAGCCAAAGATTTTTGTTTGCATTATAGATAGAAAAAAATCCAGATATATAGATTTGTTTGCTGGACTGCCTGACTTGCACTGTTCTGGGATTTTCAGTAGCAGCAAGTAATTTCCTGATGAGCTGTTCCAGTGACTATAATCCTAATAAATGAGAAGTTTAACTGCAGTAAGTGGCAGGTGTCTAAACTGTAGATGTGACAAGTTAACCATTTAATCCAGCAAGATTACAGTGTCCACTTTTGAGTGTCTAAGTGCTTGAGGACAAATGTCCTGCAGTTCAGAAGGCACCCAAAAGTGTTAAGAACTGGAATGGATTCCCCTCCTTGAGGAAAGATAAAAGATAGATTATGTATGTTTCGGCTAAGGGAAAGGAAACATTCTCTCCACATATCTGAAGGAAGAGTGTAAATTTGAATTACAGATTACTTAGTGGGCTCTGGGGACTAAGAAGAATAGTGGGGTATACATATATATATATANGACCTGCAGCCAACCCTGTCCGTACACTCGTCTGCACGGCTGTTACAGTGCCTGGATGTGCCCCTGGGGAAAGGTTCCAAGGAGCTGCTCCCGGATTGCTCTAACCTGGGAGATCAAACAGGTGATGCTGAACAGCTATTTGAGACTTCGCATCAGTGCACATTTGTTTATGAGTGTAGCTGTTCTCATAGACATTAAGAAAAGTTTAAGCTGTGGCTCATTTTGTAACTGAGCTGGTTGTCCATGAACTGCTTGCTTTGATTATTGGTTACTCGTAAAGTGTGGTTTGCCTAACTCACTTGCTTCATCTCCTCACTATCACTTGTTTTATCTACTGCTTGATTTGATAATAACCTTTCTGAATAAGAAAGTTAATGATTAGCAGCTAATATATAGTTACAGAGTGAATGTTCTGGCAAGTATTTTTTAAGAGAATCTGCAGACAATACATTGTTCTACTACAGCACCATTGCTTCTTATCTCTATCAGGCATTTGAACTCCCTTTTTTTCCCCCAGAGACAACCAAGCCATGAATTTCTTGGATTTGGTTGAAGACGGGAATCCAGGGTATACTAGGGAAGACAGAGTTTGACAGCACTTGCTATGCACTGGGATCTGACATAGTGCTGTTTTCCCACTCAATTTTTGTTCTGTCAAGGTGGTTGAGGAGAAATAAAATGTTGTAGGATATTGTTGAAGCTGGTCATCTTGTACCATGAATTAATTACAGGGAATGATGTTTGACACAGCACATGCTGACCTCTGGATTATTTATCTCCTATTGGTGTTTGATCAAAGAATAAAATCACTCCCTGTCTTCTGTCAGAGCTTTCGGAATCTAGCCACAAATTCTTGCAGAGAGAGTTTCATTAAAAAATTGTATGCATGCAAGAGCAGGATATGAAATCAAACACAATGTCAGAAAACAAATACCTAATTTAAGAATTTATGGGAATTTTGAAATATTATTTAATTCCTAATAGATGCAGAGCCAATAAAAGAGTTGTTTTAGTTGTCTTTATTGAATAGTTGTTTATTGAATCAAATACATTTGAGTATCAGAACACTAATGCTGTCTGTTAAAATCTATTTTTGGTAAACAATGCGGAATTAAAGACATTTTTATGACACGTGTCTTTTTGAGGGCATAGTTGAGGTAGTACTTGCAGTTGGTGCTCATCAACTTGAAGGAGATGTTTGCAATTGGTGGGTGAGAGTTACAGAGCAATGCTGCTCTTTGCTGTCTCAAGCTCAGATGAGAAATTCCATATGTTGGGTCCGGCTTCAGAACTATCCAGCCCTGGTTACTCCCACCGATGTCGAACCATGTTTCCAGACTTGAGAAGCTTTGAAAGCCAAGCTTCAGGGCAGACAGGAGGATGGGTCAGTGGGAAATGCATGTTACTTTGAAATGCTGGAGGAAGGCATCCAACCAGCTGATGGTTTCACTTTTGACATTATTGCTATTACAAAAGTGGGATTGGGGAATGAATTTCTGATAAATATTGGAATTAATTGAATAATTCAGTGTAGCCTTCACATGATGAAAGAATAGTTCCCCTGTTCCCTTGAATGAATATATAGTGCATATATGGATTCTTTTTGCATGTCTTTTATCATTCAGAGCAACTGCAGTCAAAATGGTGATGTGGAAACAATTTAAATCTAAAAACCTCAATTTTTTAAAAAGAGAGACTTTTTTTGAGGAGGGTGCAAAATTGCAAATATTTCTTAGGGTTCACAAGGCACATTTTGCTCTTTCAAAGTGGTATAGCATAAACTTAGCAAATATGTCTTTCCGTGGAAGAGCTAAAGACTGCATTTCTTAACCATAATAGAGAAATATTGTAATGACAAGTGAGGAAAACATATTTGAAAATGGATCTTATTTACATAACTTACACTGCTTAAAATACTCCTGGTTCAAAGTGAAAAAATGGGAGTAAACACCCACCTTTGTGCAGATCATCGTCTTCCCATTGTTGTTCCTGCATCTCCAGGAGGATGCATGTTCACTGTCTAGGCCATGACTCCTGAAAAGCAATAACTAAATCCCACACAAACTCTTCCAGCTGATTATGTCCAACAGCTCCTTAGGACAGGAAATCAGTGCACTGCTCCCGGAGTGTGGTGGCTTGTAAACATTTTTATATAGCATTCTGAAAGTCTGAGTTTGGGAGTTTTCTTAACGTAACTACCAAATAAAAATGTCAGCAGTGAATTGAGGTGCCAAAACTCAACTTTTCTTCTTCTATAAACAAAGCATATTCCTTTAAGTAGGACACACAGCTTGTCTTGGAGAGAAAACCTAAAATGAGATCTTAGCTCTGCAAAACCTTACTGCTTTTTAATCAGAGAATCGTAGAATAATCTGGGTTGGAACAGACCTTAAGGATGGTGTAGTTTCAATCCCTCTGCCACAGGCAGGGACACCTTCCACTATACGACACTGCTCAGAGCCCCATCCAATTCTGCCTTGAACTCTACCAGGAATGGAGCACCAACAACTTCTCTGTGCAGCCTGCTCCAGTGCCTCATCACCCTCACAGTAAAGAACTTCTTCTTGATATCCAATCTAATTATTTTAGCTTAAAGACATTAAGAATAGAAAAAATTAATAGCAGAGAACAGTATAAAAGTTTTCTTTATAGAGTAAACTTAAAAATAACCAGGAGGGCACATGTGTATCAGACTGATTCCCTGACGGAAAAATTATCATGGTGTGAAGGCACTTCAAAATCCAAACTTTTGACAAAGTTTTTAGTGTTTTCTGACATTGCTTGTTTAATAGTGGAGCTGAAGAAAAAGGAAATTTCCAACCCATAAAAAGTAGTCTCTTTTGAGACACACTAAAATCATGCAAAAAAATTGAAATGCCATGATTTGTATTCTTTCACTATCTGCCTCCCTCTCCCAGACAGTCCTAGCTCCAGTAACACAGTCTCTTGGGATGCAATCCTCCTGCAAAATGTTTGAGGCACCTGCTGCAGAGGAATGCAAGGGCCTTATGTAGGCTTGTTTCCACAAATGTTCCTTAATGTCAGCACAAATTTATACTTCAATGCTCTGTGTTGGGCAGTGTTCAGAGGAAGAAAGCCCTCTGCAATCCAATATTAGAGCTTCTTCCATACTGCAGCTCCAGGAGTTGTAGTTACATGCTGGAGAACAGATGTTCTTCCTCAGTTTTTGGACTACTTGCATTGTGACATTTGTAATTAATGGTCTAGTGAAGTTATATGGTTCGGAATAATGCTATAAAAAGAATTCAGCAGCAAACCAGTGTTGCCCTGGTTTTTGTAAGCCTTCTGTTTTTAACCTTGGAGTTAGATTCTTTCTCACACAGTTTCATGTAAATAATAGCGAGTGTTTACTTAACGGTATTTTCTGTTTTTCATTTCTTTTGTGATAAGAGAGCTTTGATGAGCACCTTTCTTCTCCAGTGGGATTGAGAAGAAAGTGACATGGTCTCCAATCCCTTGTGGAGTTGGGACGTGTATAAGAATGAGATAATGTAAACAATAAAGGTCTTTTCTTTCCTTTCTGCTGAACCTGGCAGGTGTAAGAGCCTCTTTATTGTGTCTCTGCAGACACAAACCAGGAGTTGTGGTGGTACCTGTTTATTACCCAAAGCTAATTCCTGGTGCCTGTTCTTGTAAACCCCAACTTAGGACCTAAACTGTGTTTATCAAGAGGGGAAAAAAAAATTCACATGCAGTTCTAGTAAGCATGTGTTTGTATTAAAATAAAAAATGCACATTTTTTGCTGGCTTATGCTACTGATATATTATCCTTTGTTTCTTGATGCCAGAACAGTCACTGTCAAATTAGATAATGTTCTTATAATTTATACTGGTTTTATGAATGATCTGGATGCAGGAATAGAGTGCAAACTGAATAAGGTTGGTGGTGATACTAAACTAGGAGGAGCTGTGGACTCCCTTGAGGATAGAGAGCTTTAGATAAACTACAGAGCAGGGCAATCACCAGTGTAAGAAATGTAACAAGACCAAGTGCTGGATTCTCCTTGTGGGATGGAGTAATACTGGTTTTATGAACAAAGTGGGGGATGAGAGGCTGGAGAACAGCCCAGCAGAAAGAGATCTGGGGGTCTGGGTTGACAGCAAGCTGACTATGAGTCAACAGTGTGCCCTGGCAGCCAAAAGGTCCAGCTTTGTCTTGGGGTGCATCAAGCGCTGCATAACTAGCCAAGGGAGGGGATTGTCCCACTCTACACTGCACTGGTGTGGCCCCACACCAAGAACTGTGTGCAGTTTTGGATGCCTCAAGGACGTCAGAGTGTGTGCAGAGAAGGGTGACCAAGATGGTGAAAAGCCTCAAGAACAAGACTTAGGAGGAGTGCCTGAAGTCACTTGGTTTGTTCAGCTTGGAGAAGAAAAGGCTGAGGAGTGACTTCATTGCAGTCTACACCTTCCTACAGGGGGTCACTGGAGTGGGAGGTGCTGATCTCCTCTCTCTGGTGACAGGACACAAGGAAATGGAATAAAGCTGTGTCAGGGGAAGTCCAGATTGCACATTAGGAAAATTGTCTTCATTGAGAGAGTGGTCAGTCACTTGAACAGGCTGCCCTGGAAGGCGATGGTGGCACAAAGCCTATCAAAGTTCAAAGAACATTTGGATGATGTTCTTAGTCATATGATTAAGTTTCAGGTAGTCCTGCTAGGACCAGGGAGCTGGGCTTGTTGATCCTTATGGGTCCCTTCCAACTTGAGATATTCTATGATTCTGTCTAGGTGCTGAGGTTTATTGAGAGGAACACGGTCTCCCTTTGAAAGGACTGTAGAAAACGTGCAGATTCTGTACACAGGGACATTTGGCACCGTTGGTGAGAGCAAGTTATTGTAAACTGTTTAAGATGTTGCTCAGGCTTAGATTAAATGCTTAATCTCTAGACAGCTGCAGTTTACTGAGGTGAAAGCTGCCCGTGGCTAGCATTTTTTACACAGCATAAAGTGGCAGATCAACATCACAAATTCCATTAGAACTATCTACTTAATTCCCTGAAATTTTTCTGTTGCTAAGTCAACATTTCTCCCTTTTGAAGGCCAGTTGCAATTTATGTATCATTATTAAGTAGGTACTTGAAATGAAATAAAAGCAGCAGTAGGAGCTCAAATTGCTGTTCTGTTCCACTCCATCTCTCCAGATTAGACTTTGCAAATACCTGACTAAATTATCTACCAGGATGTGTCCTGCTCAAAGTGGGTATTTATTGTGATGATTTCTGTTCCATCAAGACATGAATAATGAAGCTCAGGGCTCTTTTGGTGTGGTGTTCTGTAGACAAGGTCAGCTCATCTGGTAAAGTGAAGTGGAAATATGACTCATCAAATATAAAGCAAAGCCTCAAAGTCCACGGTTTCCAGAGGCAGTCTCACAGAAATACTCATATGTAAGGGATCAGTCAAAGGTAGATAGATAAATAGATAGATAGATAGATAGATAGATAGATAGATAGATAGATAGATAGATAGATAGAAAGAACTGAAAGTTTAACACATGGAGGTATGCAGAGGTACACAATGACTTCAGCATCCCACCAACCATCATTCTCATCTGCTTCTTCATTTAGGTAATGAACAAAGTGCCATCTCTGCGGAACAACAGATGCCTGATGCTTCAGAGACCCATGTATGGACCAATTTTTTTTATTTGTTGGAGAGTATCTTTTTTTTTGTTCTCTTTGTGGACAAGGCAGGGACAGCTCTTCTGTTAGCAGCAGCTACTCTGAGCTAGGGCAATATGGAAGACATATCTTTTTAAAAATTATCCAGCCCAGATGTTTCCTCACTATCTGAAGCATACTTGTTTAGAGATCAGTGCACTATCCAAGATTTTTTATTCCATCCTTCTAATCTTACTTGGATAAATGGATTATCTAGATCACATTTTTGAAGTACTAAACTGCACTAAAAATTTAATAGGTAATTATCACTTTATTGAGTATGCCTGCTTACTAGAATATTTTTGTAGACTCTTAAAGCAGCTGAAGACATTACAACATAGTAAAAAATATTTCAGTGGCTTACCTATAACGACCTTTGTTGAAACAAACTGAATATTTTACAGGGTAAATTTGGGACCAGTATTTCAAAGACAGTGCAAATTTTATCTGTTTGCCTTTCCTGAACAAGCTGGGAATTAGCTCACTGCCTCAGACATCCTGCAGATATTTCTCTTCTCTCATCACCGCAGAACACTGAACAGAAATCTTCTGATCAACACGAAGGGGAGAGAATTCTGTTTAGTGCTGAATTAATGGGACCAGCAAAATCTGTGTAAGATTTAACAACCAATTGAGGGGAAGCCACATTTCTATCACTGAACAAAATGAAAGGCAGCAATAGCAGAGTTAGACTTTATTAGGTCTTTCTGGGGAGAGAGTTTAATAATAGCTGGTAAAATGACAGAGTTAATACCATACTATATCATCTGAAAACACTGAGACAAGGTTTATTTTTCCAGTCATTTCTTTGCACACTGACAGTTGATCTCTGGTTACATTGCTCATTAGTTCTTTCAAACATGCTTCAAGCTACATTTAAAAGAGGATGAGAGAGACAGACAACTGGGCAAAGCTAGCAAAAAAAAGCAGTGTCTGACGGATCCATGCACATGTAAAGTCCTGCACAGAGTCATGGGGTTTCCTAAAATTGAGACAAGTAATATATATTCAAGTGCTATTTATTTTATAAACCAGTACAGACAGGTAAAGTCAATTAAAGCTCCATCACCATTAGAATCACAGAATTTGGTACATTAAAATGTACTAAAAAATGCAGTCAGGTGACCACGGGTATTCGTGCTGTTTATGGCTAGATGGTTGCCATTTGGGACAAATGCTCTACTTACTCTTGGGCTATTTGCCCCATCCTCCTACTTCAGGAAGACTCTCAAATTTTGGCATCTTTTTTTTAGCTTTTATTGTCCATGTCTGAGTTGGAAAATAGCATCTATAACAGCTTGGGGTAGGACAGTGTTTGAAGATGCACATCCAGCCCTTCCGGTAAGCCTTAGTAGCGAGTGAGAAAACCCATGAAGCCCATGGGGCAGCTGGGCATCTCTGAGCATCCTGCTGGAGATTTATCTCTGACCCCTTCATGCCTTGTTTGACTTGTTCCTAGATGGGCATCTAGAACCCTGAGTGGCCCATAGGCCCCTTCCCACCTCTGCAGCTTCTCAAATGCTTGAGGAGTGTTATTGTTTGCCCTTAAGTGAGGGCATGTTAGAGAAAACAGTGGTAGCAATGGATAACAGAGCAGACGGTTCAGGTAGGGTTAAAGTACTCATTCATTGACATCACTACAGAATTTCCATAGAACATAACTGGCTTGAAATAATATTATCTTTTAGATTTATTACACTTTTAATTGTGCTGTCCTACACATGCAAAACTGTCATAGCCTTTACATTGAGCCTTGAAGTTAGATAGGATTAAAACCTATCAGAAAACCAACCAGAAATCATATTTTTACACTCTGGAAATCTCTTTTAACTGGGAAAAAATATTTTACGATGATTCAGTTTATCTGAGGAAGTTTGTATCATTATAACTTTTAAGTTTCTGTCAGCAGCAAGCATAAATTTTTCCTTTTAGCTTTTTTTAATTTTTAGGCTTACACATTTCTACAGTAAATCAATGAGAGTGTTTAAAAAAAGAAAACAGGAATAGAGAGGAGAGGCTTCATTGCTTGACTCTCTGCATCACATAGAAAACGTAAAAGGTTGGGAAACCATAAAGGTTTACCCTAAAACGTCTGTTAAGCAAGATTTCAAATATTCCAGGAGGTAATTTTATCCACTAAATAGCTTTAACTCTTTTACTAAGGACTTAGATCTTCCTAAGACCACACAGAAGTCAGTACTTAACCTTCCTCATTCCTTTCCTGCAGTGTGCTTGGCCACGTGGCTAACTCAGAAGGTGCAGTCCATATCTCCAGTCCCTTTTGGGGTGTGACATGTACCATTATGGGTATTTTACAGAACCTGTAAGGCTGTGAAGGCATTTCGTCCTGGTTGACCAGTGAAACATTGAAGCTGAGGTTCAAATTTGGGTACCTGCATGCCAAGAGCTTCCTTCTGTCTTCAAGACCCTCCTGAGCTGCTTGGTCTCTTTGAGTGAAGCTTCTTCCTCGTGTCAGGCTGAAGTCAAACACAAAGGAAGTTTGGAAGAGTGGCAGAAGGGATTAGGACTTGGTGCTCTGGGAAGATGCAAACTCAAAACGGACTCCACCTGCATTCAGGTTAGGGAGAATTGGCACTGGATATGACTCTGTGTGATGAACCTTTGATACCTCCACCTTTATGGTAATTCCTGTTAAAAAAATATTATTGGTTCTGTCAGTCTGTTTTTCTTCACTCAGTATTTCCCTTGAGGAGGGCACTCTCTCCTGTCCAACCAGTGCTCTATCTTCAATTACTAGGTCAAAGGAATGTGAGAGGGAAGTGAAAACGTCAGGCTTGGGATCAGGCTGATTGCTTTTACTAGGAGTTAGTGACAGTCATTTACTAGGAGTTAGAGATAGCCATGCACTGTTTCCATTGTCAAGGTTGTGATGTGTTTGACATCTGTAAGGCTATGGCTGTGCTGTTATGTGGAAGTATATGGTGGACCTAACACTTCTGGCTTTGTCCTTGTGTCTAAACAGAAATGTGTAGATACTTTGCTAAGCTGTAACCCCAGGCCATGTTTGCCTGGGGGAGAAATACATTATGTGGCACTGATTTGCGTGATGCAGGATTCACATCCTAAAGGCTTAAAAGCCTTCCCAGCTTCTCAACACTGTTCCTGGGCGAATCCGTGTGCTGGCAAAATATGTGTTGGGTTTCTTTACATTCTGAAGCTGCATCCAACAATGAACCTGTTTTTTAAGGCTTCTCTTACACCGAATCTGGTGTTTACTTTTGTAATAACGACAGGCAATATCAGCTTTTAATAACTGTGTGTGGCAAGGAAAATTTTCACAATTAGTGGAGCCCTATTTCAATTTAATTAGAATTCAATTTCAAAAATTAGTAAGATTATGAAGACAGCTTTAATAAATTTTTGATGATAACATACATTTAACATAGCATCCAAAATATGCTTAGTTTATTAACAGTAGGGGGTCTACAGGGAAGCCAGGGAGAGATTCTTCGTCAGGAATTGTAGTGATAGAGAAAGAAGCAGTGGGTACAAACTGAAAGAGGGGATATTTAGGCTAGATATTAGGAGGAAATTCTTTTATTTGCTGTGGGGGTGGTGAGATACTAGAACAGGTTGCAACAAGTTGCCCGGGGAGGTTGTAGATGTCCAGTCTCTGGAAGTGTTCAAGGCCAGGTTGGATGGGGCTTTGAGCAACCTGGTCTAGTGGAAGGTGTCCCTTCCCATGGCAGAGGGTTTGGAAATAGATGGTTCCAAAGGTCCCTTCCAATCCTTAATCTTCTGTTATTCTATAACAAGAGCTCTGATTTCATTATTTTAATGGTTTTAACCGTGGAGATTTTTATTTTTTTTTTATTTGTTTGTTTCTGGAGCAAAACCAGACAAAAAAGGCAAAGAAAAAAGTTATTTTTTAATATAAATCTTACACTACCCTAAAATTAACAGAACCTTTCAGGTCGGTGCATCTACCCCAGGTATAGCCAGCTCAAGATGGACAATGTGGATATGATGTCTCTCTCCAGGGAACATTCATCTCTCTGGGACAGAACTATTAGGAGAAGTGAGACCCTGTATTTCTTCAGCTGGTTCTCTGGAAAGCAGGCTTGAATTCCTGTTCCACTATCAACTTCCTTTTGCCAAAAATCACAGCACTGAAGCACATATTCTAAGATGTGCAAAGATGCCATGGTGTCGTTAGATTTGCTACATACCCGGAGATTGTTTCTGGTAGTACAGGAATATACATGTTGGAACACTACAGTGTCCCTCTTTCCCAGCTGTTTTTTATCATGGAAGTTCTGGCAAGCAATAATACGATCTGGGAGAAACACAATATGATCTGGGAAACTGAAGAAGATTGTTCCTGTGCTGAAAATAAACAAAACTGTTGTTCACAGCAGTGTATTAAATTCAGAATTGTAAAAGAAATTTTCCTGAGAATTTTGAAGTTGCCTTTCTGGTAACTATTACACAGTTCAAAACAGTTAAAAATATTTATTAAATTGTGTGGCCTTTTAGAGAAAAAAAGAACAAGTGCCTTTATGATGTTTCTAATTTAAATGGAAAACCAAACCCCAAAATTATTTTCAATTGAAGAGAAATTCAAATTTATATTTAAGTGAATGCAAAAATTAAAGGACAATATTAGTTCATATTGGATGTTAAGAGACAGAGATTAGTAGGGAAAAATTGTTAATTACTTGGATAGAACTGAGTGGAAAATTAGTAATGTGTCTTTCACAAGTTTTTATTGCTTAATTACCTCTTGCTTTACCTACCAAGAGATACCATAAGACTTTAAATAAGTGCTATGTTGTTACCTTTAGAATTATAGTGTTAAAAGTTGGCAGAGCTTCAATTGACTTAACTGGTATATCTGTTTTAACTGCCTGCTTTTTTTTTTTTTTAATCTCATTTAAATATATTATTTGTCTCAGTTTTACAAGATCCTGTGATTTGACTGTTCCACAAAACGTAAGTCAGATGTGCCATTAGGGCTGCGTGTAAAGTCAGGATAATATCTACAAATCATCTGAAGTGATTTGCAATAGTCTGGAGAACAACTGCTACCAGGAGAGGAAGGACACAAATAATCCTGGATGTGACAGCTCATCGATTCCGTTGTCAAGTCCACAATGAAAGGATGAGAAGTGGAGGCATTTTGTTGCTGTATGTGGAAGAAATGAATATGTTAAAAAAATAAAAAAGGAAAATAGATATTGATCACAAAAAATTAAATAACCCCGAAACATAAAATCATGGGCTAATCTGGTTTAATTTAAAAGGAGGAATAAACCCGAGGAGGTCAAAATTTGGGATCGGGAGTTCATGTCACCAGCAGTTTGAGACATAGTAGGAATAAGCACATAGACTAAGAGCAAAAGCAAACTGATGAAAAGGACACAGCTGAAACCTCATGATATATATGGGTAAAAGGATTGCCAAGAATCAAGATATGCTATATTTTGATAAAAGATTGATGGTAGTACTCAAAGTTTTGTCCATTTTAAACAAAAGAACAATGGAGTAATGCTGAACACAGATAGGATGTAAATTTAGGTTGGCCTGGTGTTTTGTCTCAGGTTTTTTATGATGATACTGAACTAAAGCAGAGATTTCAAATGGCAATGTAAGGACAGAAATGAAATACCCCTCTTGGAGAAGAGAGTTTGACTTTGGGAGTTTGTTGAATACCAACTGAAGGTGAAGGGTGAGCTGATAAACTGCGCAAGTCCTGAACATCTGTGTCGTGAAATTGCCAACTCAGAAGCGAAGATCTTAACCAAATTTCCCAACTTGACCTGGAGAATAACTGAAGAGATATTTAATTTTAAAAAGAAGGATATGGAGCACCCTTGGGAGCTGTAGACACCTAAGTATGACCATAATGGCTTTTAAGGCTTTTAGAGGACCTGGAAGTGCAAGTCTGGTAGGATGCACCAGAACATGCTTATAGTGGAGCAGATTGCTCAGATTGGCTGGTAATTTTCTTTAATGAAGTTACTACATTTATGACATGAGAATTGAGACAGACCAGCATTTTGGTAAAGCATTAGACATGGTGCCTTGGAAAAGGGCTGGTGGAAAAGAGCAGAAAGAGCAACATTAGCTGAAAGCTAAAATAATTCTTGTGCAAGAAATTCTGATATCCTGACAAATTTTGGTTCCTTTCAGAACAAAATGTACTTTTTTCGTTTGCTTATGTTCTTCTTTTAGCAAAAGAGAAAGGTAATTGGGGTAGGGCAACATTCAGAATATTTTGGTTAGCTTCTGAACTGAAAATGAACTTGGGAGCACAGGATCATAAACATCCTGTATTCACTAACCCTCTCAGGCTGAATAAAGAAGCACTGGGCACCCTGGGACCCTGTTAGAAAAAAAATATGTGGGTATAGCCAAGCCTATATTTCATCAGAAATTCACAAAAACCTTTTCATCAAAAAAACCCCTGTGGTTTTCTAATATCTTTCTTATCCAGTGACCCTGATTCATCCTCAGACCTGGAATTTGATTCAGTCAGGTTTGAGGCAGACTTTGACTTCAACTGTGACCCTGCTGCATCTTGGTTGTAGTTTCTACGGGAAATTCAGATCAAAAAAAAAAGGCCAGGGTTTTTCTGTGAGTGGAATGAACTAGTCCTCTCAGTGCAAACTCTTTCTTTCCCTTTCCATTGCTGCTCCAATATAGCTGCCTTCATTTGGTTTCTTTGCTTTATTCCAAGTAACAGAACCAACCATCTGGAGTGCGATCACACGGCACGTACAGGACAACCAGGGATCAGGCCTAGCCAGCAGGGCTTTAGGAAAGGCAGGTCCTGCCTCACCAGCCTGATCTTTTATGACCAAATAACCCATCTAGCGGATGAAGGAAAGACTGTGGATGTGTCTACCTGGACTTCAGCAAAGCCTTTGATACTGCGGGGAGACCTTATCACTCTCATCAACTCCCTGAAAGGAGGTTGTAGCCAGGTGGAGGTCAGTCTCCTCTCTCAGACAACCAGCGACAGGATGAGAGGACATGGCCTCAAGCTGTGCCAGGGGAGGTTCAGACTGCACATCAGGAAGAATTTCTTTGAGGAAGGGGTTGTTAAACATTGAAATGGGCTGCCCAGGGAGGTGGTGGAGTCATCACCTCTAGAGGTGTTCAAGAAATGACTGGATGTGGCACTTAGTACTGTGGTTTAGCTGAGAAGGTGGTGATTAGTCAAAGGTGATCTCGGAGCTCTTTTCCAACCTAAACAGTTCTGTGATTCTGCAGTTGTGCTCAGACTCCTTTAGAAAAATGTTTCCCTGAAAGAAATTATAGCCCAGTTTGATTAAAATAGAATAGCAGGATAACTGAATTACCTTTAGACTCATTTAAAAGAAAAGCAGTATGAAGGGCTTGACCAGGGCCCTCTGATGTCTGCTTCTTCATCATTTCCTGCAATATGCTTGCTGGTTAATGAATCCTTCCTGTCACATATGGTGATAATGATTTTTTGTTGAAAACAATGGTTTTTTTCTCTATTTTTCATCTTCATCTGCCTTGGAACTGCCTGAATGGAGCTGTAACACTTTCTGAAGAAGATTGTTCCAACAGATTTATTTTTCTTTCCTGCTTTGCTGAAATGCAGAACTTGTTTGGGAAGGGAGGTGTTCAAAACTCAAAGCAAGCAGCAACTTCTCTGCTTTGAAGCCGCTCCTTCTCAAAGCTCGCTCAGTAATGACTATAGGAAGTAACACCTTTTGTTGTCTATATCCTGTAATCTCAAATCCTTTTCACTGCCTCTTTTTCTATTCATGGAAATTGTTTTCCAGTGTTTCTCAAACACTGACACATTCAACAGCTCAGTTTCCCAGGTTTCTCCCTTATCTGTGAAATCCCACAATTTTTTCCTTATCTACTCTCATCTTACCAGATTGCACTTCTTCAAAGTCTCATTATAATTTCATAGACAGTACAATGGCTCATCTATAAATCTGTTTTGTGGTAATTTCCAGGAAGGCAGGTTCTTTCTAGAGCCAGTTGGTCAAAATTTGGTATTTTGTGTTTATGCTCTCTTCTCTTCTCTTCTCACTTCGCCTCTCTCTTTTTTTTCACTTGCACTATTGGGCACGTTATGGAAATTCTTTGAATAGTGCCCTACTGTATCCTACCCTTTCCTTTGTGCTCTCCACTTCTTCCCCCCACCTCCCACCTGCTGCCCTGTGATGAGGAAACCAATTCAGCTTCCTCTGAAGGTTTGGATGTTCTTAACCTATGACTGCTGAAATATAAACTTATTTTTCACAGGGGTAATGATAGCTCATTGGGGACTGTGAGAGCCCCACACTGACCTCAGAGGCAAGCTACCATCCCATTTGGGGAATATCAAAGACATTCAGAACCTCTTGGATTATGAAAATATGCAAACTGCTGGAGGACAGAGCGCATCACAAGGAATTGCCTGGAGAAATGCTGCTTCATTCTCTCAGGTTTGATTAAGGAAGGGCTAACTTGTGCTATAAACTACTGCAAGCATGACAAATATTCCTGCTCAGGGAAGGATGCAATTAGTTTCTGATTCTGGCTGAACTGGATGAAAACAAGATTTTGCATCCCTATCTGTCCTAGCATCATACATATAACCATTAGAGAGTCATACTGGAATCAAGCATTCAATCTGCTATATGTCTGGTATCACGGTGCTCAGCTAGATTGCTCATCACTCATCACTCATCACAGTCCCTTTACAGCGCTGCAAAGATGGGATTAGGTGCTGGTTAGAAAGTCCCATGCAGGCAGTTTTGCACCCTTGTATACTGCGTGCTGTTCCACTCAACAAAAACCGTGTTTGGACATAATGTAACTCTCCTCACACACTGGTTGCTGATGATCCCCCTTCAGCAATACCATCCCTTCTTCCGTATTTTCATCACAACTGGCTTGATAAAATGGCATAAGCCAGTTTGAGCTCTTATTTTAAGCATGCAGCTTAAAAAGGAAACTCTCAGCATTAAGACTTTCTTAAGAAGATCTTGAGAAACATGAGTACAAAAATGCAACTCCTCCCCTCATATCATGTACACTATCATAATTAATTCCTAGGAAGACTTTCAGTTTCTGTGGCCTGCCTCTTCCAGCCAGCTTGGCCACGTCTCTGTAAAGAAGATTTTAAGGAACATTTTGGGATCCAACTGCCCTTTGTCATCTCCTATACAAAAGATCAAGGTGAGATTCACTCATTAAAATGTAGATAATATACAGAGGCAGGGAACAAAATCGTACTTTGCATGGAAATTGAATCCCAGCTTTATCGGTGGAGAAGCTAGTATCACTTAAATATTTTAATGACAGAATGTGGTACTTCCTGGAATCTTCTTTTCTTTGAACTTGCTGAATTAGCAGTGTAAATTAATGAGATTTAAGTCATTTGATGAGAGCTGGGGGAGTGACTGTTCAGTATCTTTCACATTTATCTCAAATAATCTTTTCTATCCAGAGTTGAGGAAGGAAATGACCTTTACAAACAACTTGGAGTCACTCTGTGAGGAGAATATGTCCTAGTGGCAGTGATACGGGACTACAGTGGTGCTAGAGAGGCTGAGGCTGGGTTACTCACTCCACTATACCTTTTCATTCAGGTTTGAGGCCGCACCTGACATAGCTATAAAGGCTTAGTGAGTCTCAGATGACAATGACTTCCTTCATGGGCACTGGCTTGAAGTAGAAGAAACCCAAAGTGGTGTGATTTCCATGTGGAGAAAAAAATGGATGGGCTCAAGAAACAGCAAAAATAGGGGAATCTAGCCCAGTCTAGGGGAGAAGTCCTGTCTGGTCCCCAAACAATTCGGATGGCTTAACCCTGAGCAAGACCAACTGATGGGACAGTAAATAAATTGTCTTTGAGTAGTATCAGTATAGTGCTCTGCATCTTAGCCTAGCTCGCTCTGGCAAATTCTCAGTTGTCTTAAGGAAGAGGGAAAATGGAGTTCGAGTTATACACAGAGGAAAGGAGAAGGCTAGATGCACACAGCAAATTCTTCCTGGACTGTGCAGAAATAAGCAGGAGCCCTGAAGCATAGCATAAATGCAAAATAAACGCTGTGTTTACAGAGACAACCCTCAGTGCTTAAGACTCTTTTCCCTGTGGCTCTTTTCCCTGAATATTGACCAACAGATGACACCTCTGCTGTTCTGCTTTTAAACAAATGGGGACAGACAAGCTGTTGCACAAAGTCTCCAAACACAAAGTTATATCCCTCCCTACTCTTCTGTGAATCCAACCCAAATATGTCAATTTGCTTTTCTTAATTGCTTTTTGTTTATTTCCTCAGCTGGTTCTCCTTGTGAAACCTATTGGCACTTTGTCTTAGATTTTTGGATGTTTTCCCTGTTTTAACCCATTCACAGCATCCCTGATTCTGCAGCATGCTTCAGGAATAGTGACACAGGCTACGATGGCTCTCATCATCAGGAGGGCACAGTTCAGCATGGGGCTGCTCTTCTGACCCCTCTGTGACAAACCAGAGCCAGCCTGTGGGGAGGAGATGGCATCTGTCACAGGTGGGCTTGATGCCCCTCAGCATCCCTGCCTCTCCACAACACTGACTTCTTTGTCAGGGGCTGTCACTGCTTCATTTTGGGTTACCCCTCTAAAACTTTCAGAATTCTTAAAGCAATTGTGTAGCTGATGAGTCCGTTTGACATCCTAAATTTATAGCTAATGGAGTTTTAATTTATTTTGAAAATTCATTCCACTTGATTATATTATTTGTCTCTAAAAACCTCCTCAACAAGGAGTGCAGTGCCAGCACATGGGTGCAGTGATGCCACACATGAAGACAATAAATGCATTGCAGCTGTTTTTCTGGCAAATACCTGGAGTGTAACTAAACAAAAACCTGAGGCTAAATTTTTGCAGGAGTTGATGGCTGCTGATCACAAGCAGTATGTCTTGTCACTGGTGGGTGCAAGGGGAATCTTTTGCTTTCAAAACATACTAATTAATTGAATAGCCATTACATGCGTGACTTGCTCCTCTGAAGTGTGCCTGGGTGCATGGGAGCAGTATAAATCCAAAAGTCCCTTCTTAGATTTAATCCTGATGAATTAATCAACAGACAATATTGCAAGCAGTCCCTCCAGACTGAGTGATATTTACATAAGAAAGAACAACGTCCTCTTCATTAGTTATGCATGGCTTTCATATAATTGAAGTTTCATTTTGTTGTGGGCCCTAACAAAGCTTTAGATTAAAGTACACTGCCATTATTGGAAGCTAGTACTAATTAGCAACACACAACTTTAATGGACCAATCCTGGAAACTCTGAGGCCCACAAGTAATGAGACTTTATTGAGATTGTCCTCACAAATGAAATTGTAAAGGGACATATTATTTTACAGAATCACACCTTAGAAAAGCTGAAAGCATCTTTTCATAAGAAAAATCGGAATATTATTTAACAGCCGCAGTTTCCTGTTCTAAAATCTTGGAGATACCCTGTTATGAAAAAACAAACAAAACACAAAATCCTCCTATGAATCAATTATTATACTTTGGAAAATTAGAAAGTTTAAAGAGAGCAGTTCTGAAGCAGACAATCTTGCCAATTGCCACAACTGCATTTCTAAGCTTATAGTCTTGAGGTCAAGATGTATTTTATGGGGGAGGTGGAATTTATGCTGTTCTCTGATGGTCTCAAACTACTGAGATGAACTGCTTGCACAAAATTTTTATCTGTACTATTGACTGCAGTGACAGCCTCAAGAGACAGAAAAATCCCTCCCTTTCTTCTCCTCTGGGCTCTCTGGGACCTTGGGAAGGACTTTATTAAACCGCTGACAATGACATCTTGATATATGATACAGCACATTGGACTCGAAGACAAGGAACAGTCAGATAATCTCAAATCCCCTTCATGGGCATCATCCTCGTGTTTTTGACAAGACAAGTTCCTGGGGAATGGCACAAAAACCATGTGAAGAAGCATTGCATACAGGGTGAAATGAAAGCTGTGCTGTGGGAGATGTTGTACCCTGTTTGTAACCACTGTGATACATCATCCTCCTAGAGGGGACAGAAATCTGTTGGACCCCGAACCTTCAGAGAAAGGAGAACAGATAAGTTATGGCTCCAATCTGATGGGAATAGCCCAAAGGAAGCTAAGGTGTGCTTGCAGACTCCCTCGTCATACAAAGGCACGGGAGCCTTGTCTATATTTTCTTCCTGTCAAGACCTTCTCATGAGGGGAGAGTGGAGCAGAGAGGTGAACTGTCACCAGGGAGTATTTAGAACTTCTGTGGTAGTGATCCAGCCTCAAAGGAGAGGGAGAGAATGGGAGAAACGGAGATCATGGCTGAGAAAACAAGTGCTTAGGTATAGTGTGATAGACTGAAACGTTAATGGTTAATGACCCAAATAATTGCCCACCTGCCAGTGGGTTCTTTGCTGAGGCCAGGTTTGCACCCCCCAAATGAAGGGGAGTGGGAGAGCTTTTGGTGTGTGGTAGTAAGTACTCTGATTTACATTAGACAGGGGGTTCGCACCCCTCACCAGACGATGACCACAACAAACTGATCTTTGTTTAGATAAACCAGCTGAGCTCTGCAATTGATTATGTCCCTGATAACCTGTGGCTGATGTCTTAAACTTCAAGTTTTCCGACCATATAAGGGAAAAAGCTGATAAGAAGCAGATCCTGCAGAGGTGGAGGGATGCCTTCTTTCATGCCAATTCCCTTTGTTAAGGCACAGCTGGCTCAGCTACACAGACACCAAACAGCTGTCACGTCTTAGAAGGTGTCATAAACCATCAAAGAGCCCTGAAGAGCCTCCAGACTAATTTCTGGGGCCTTCCACCAGAGGATTGTGATGATCCACAGTGTTGCATCAGACAGCATAAAATTTTCTCCCCCAGAGGGTGTACCTGGGTGTTCCCAGGTGAACCTGAGCATATATTAACCCATTGAATTTTGTGTTTCATGGGCTTCCCCCACCCACAAGGGATCAAGACTCTGACCATCACTTCACACAATGGACATTGGAACTGCAACAATCAAGACCCATTGCAGGATCTACCAGTGATGATATCTTTCCTTTCCTCTATATTCTTATCCCTTCTTTCTCTTTGTTTCTTTTCCTTGTGTATTGCTGCTGTTCATTTCTCTCTGAGCACATAGGGCCGTGCTCATATCCCCAGCAGCAACCAGTAGGCTGGGGAGAGAGGGAAGGGGGCAAGGAGAACACGTATAAACTCTTCCTCTGTAAGTGGTGGGGGCAGAGCGGTTGTGTCAGGAAAGTTACAGAAGTGGCAGTCGGAGCTGGACTCTGCTTTTTCACAAAGCCCCATCCAATTAAACCCCTTTTTGTTCAGTACAGTACCTCTGCAGCAGGTCAGCCACAGCAGACTGAACACACAGGAAGCAGTGAGCTATGAAGACTGGATAGTGATGCTACTCTAGAAACCATAAGACATCTAGCCCAAGATTTCTTGGACTTGTGGGAAGGAAGTCAAAACCTGTCCTTTCTGGCTACTCCGTGCCATGTCTGTGGCTTGTCAAAGTCAATTTACAGGGTCCCAAGTCCAGCATCATATCATATAAGCAAGCTGTGTCTAGGCAGACAAGCCAACAGCAGGTTCAGCTAACACACAGCACCAGCTGCCAGCCCCGCACCCAGCTGACATCTCAGATAAAGCCTGCATTACTCTTCAGCCATCCTTGGGCTCCTCAAACACAGGGTCTCCTTTGAATTTGTGCTGACCTAACTTGATTGGGGACCACTGGAGACAGATACCAACTGTCAGGCTTATAGATGTGTTCTAAAATCACAATTAACAGAGCAGAATGACTTCAGGTGTCAGTCCCAGCAATCCCATGACTACCAGCCTTGGCTGGTGGCCTGCCACCCAGATGGTTTTGCTGAGGAATTCACCAGGAGGAGTTGATGTTGACAGGTGTCACTGTAACAACATTCAGAGCTGGTGGGTTTCCCATCCTACTTTGGAAATTGTGACATACTTATTTACCAGGATCACTGCTCCTTGCAGTGCTAAAAAGCCACATCACACTCCTGTCTGGGAGCCAGGGAGTGAGTGAGAGAACTGGGCTTCTGCTCTCTCTTGGCTAGCAGAAACTGTGCTGTCAAATGTAGTAGAGTCAAAATCGGTCTTAAATTTCAGCTTCCCATCTCCTCTGACTGTGTGGTCCTTGCATGGGTCCAAAAGTCCCAGGGAGAAGCCAAGGTTCCTAGCACTATTTATATAGGTGCTAGGTGGCACCTATATTTAATAACTGGCAGAGCTGCTCCTGTCTCTGTCAATTTTCCTTTCTTGAAAACCCTTTGCTTAAAATAGCAAATATCTAGTAGTGACAGCAAGCGAGATAGAGGACATTTAAGTAATGTATTTAAATTATGAAGGACATAGTTAAAACTGCTCTCTCACATTATAAGAGAATAAAGGGGTCACTGGATGAAGTTAATGGCCAGTGCACTTAAAAAAAAATTACAGGAGGTACTTCTTCATGCGGTGTGAAGTCAGCCTATGGAATTCATTACCACAGCAGGTCAGGGAGTCAAGCACTGCAGGCACATTGAAAAATGGGCTGGATAATTTTATGGCCAATAATAACATTTGTAGCTATATCTGTTGGATACAGTGGGAGTAGCAGGTGGTGGTATTCACAGTGCACACTGATAGCAGCAGGAGCAGCCAAGCCGAGTGTTTCTCTCTGGGTTCTTCCAAGAGAAAATGCTGCTCTTTCCTCTTACCCTTGTCAGCCTGAGGTGTGCAGTGCACCAAGATCAACCCACTCCTCCACCTAGCCTGAGGAAAGCAGCACATCACTCGTGTTTGCCCTGGGGAAGGAAGGTCAGGCAAAGCTCTGGCTGGGCTGGTAAAGTTTGGACCACTCTGAGAATGTTTGCTGGGCACAGCTTCAGAACACTGGTACAAGTTCATCGTCTGTGTGTAAAGATGTCCTGGCAGGAGCTGACAGCACAACTCAGACCCAGGATCTTGGTATGGTTCTTTTGGAGACCTGAACCAGCTGCTTCTGAGGAAAACCCAAGAAATCCTGCAGTGGCCAGGTAAGGTCCCAGTGGAGGAATTCCTTCCTAATCTTCGTCAAAGGTAAATAAGCTCCTGTTCTACATCCTGACAGGCAAAGTTTGCATCCTTGGGTAGCATGCATCTAGAATCATGCCACCACCTCAGTGACTGCCTGCCTAACAGGTATGTAAAGCAGAGAGGAGCTAGAGAGTTACCATAAATGCTCTTATTCTTCCCTGCATTCAGTTTTCTTCTTTCAGTCCCTTCCACCCACGCTGCTCTGCCATCAGATTTACCCTGGGCACTTGTCCATGTGCAAATCAAGCAAAATTTTATTTCTGGGGAGAAGGAATACTGAACTCCTGTTGCCGTGCAGACACAGAACCCAATCACGAAATAGAAAAATCAAGAGACTGGCTTGGTAACAGAAATGGGATCTTCCACTTGTTTTGATGGCTTCAACTCTCAGTAGCTTTTCAGCTCAGACATACAGGGAATTTAGTAGTCATGTTTGCTGGTGTCCAGAGCAGGCTTGCCTCTTGTTTTCTCTATCAAATAGGTCATAGGCAGACTTGCTGTACATACAGCATAAGCTGTAGAGACAGCTACTTATCAAAGCTGAAATCAGAAGCCGTGCCTCTCAATTTGAGATAAAGGGCCCCATGCGGAGCCCAGCAGCTGGGAATCCATAAAGCAGGCAAAGAAGATGAAGTAATTGGAAGATATTTTAAATATTTAAAGCCTCTCAAATGCAAGAGGATTGAAATGTCTTTCAATTAAGCCAGCATCTCTGATTTTCAGTGCACACAGAGGTCATGATTTTATCTCTGAAATGTTTTTTTAACTGTTTGACAGGCTGAACTCTGCCAGGCCTACAGAGTCAGGCAAGCATTTAATCTCAGTCAGATTTCTACCTGATTAGAAAATGCTTTCAACCTCTGAAAAGCAAGCAGCCTGTTCAAATGTATATACAAACAGGTCTTTTATGAAACAATTCAATGGGAAAGGATGGAGTGACACTTCCTATCCTTCCTTGCTCCTGTAATATTTCCATTTACAAAGGACTGCCGCAAATGCCTAACACAGTTTAGTCAGGCATGGAGGGGCAGGAGATGTCCTGGACTACCAGAGTTTAATTTGTTGTCCTGGGGTCAAGATTTAAGATTATCAGAGGGATTATAATATAATTTTTCTGTGCACAGGATTTATTAAATCGAACCTCTCTGCTTTCAGACTTGCCAGAGACTTCTGAGCACTTTCTAATCAAGGATACTGTTGAGTATTGGAGACCCTCTTATATGATGAGGAGTCACCTCTGCTTCTCAGGCAGGGAACAGAGGCACAGCAAAAAATGAAGGGATTTGCTCAGTGTCTCCCTTGCAACTGAATGTGAAGTGCTGGGATCTGGCAAGCCCTGGTACCTATCAAACCTGTCAGCCGCTATTCAGCCATCTCACTCTCTCAGCTTTTTGTCTGTCGTAGCAAGAGTTCTCCTCTGTTTTCTAGTCAGTCCTCTTATTATTTTTTTTTTCAATGATCATGCAAATCACCATTTATACTTTTAAAATTCCTAAGCATAATGAATGGCAATGGCATGAATAAGTATTCTTTAAAAAATCCCCTTGCAGTTATTATTTGCATTACTCCCTGAGCACACACAGTAAGTTATTAAAAGCTGGTGGTAACCGAGGTTCACTTACCAGATATTTCTGG
The DNA here is from genome assembly GCA_013397175.1 of Platysteira castanea. Classification (NCBI taxonomy): domain Eukaryota; kingdom Metazoa; phylum Chordata; class Aves; order Passeriformes; genus Platysteira; species Platysteira castanea. The sequence goes on from VYXC01010087.1 coordinate 729,096, forward strand.
CACCTCAAGTTGCTTTGTGGTTTATGCTTCAGCTCAAATCTCTACCCAGTGCTGGTTAATTACGCAATCACTATGATTATATCATAACAAATTTATTGGCATTTTAAATGCTGCAGTCTCATGGTGTCAGAAAGGAATTTCAGAGATGGCTCACAGTTGATTGGTGTCATTAAATGTGACATACAAAGCTGCAATTTTAAACTTTCCACAGCGTTCCCAGTGAAGACAAATAAAACTCCCTTTCAGGCACACCAATAATGCAGACAAGTAAACTTTGAGAGCACTGTAATGTTTATGATGTGCAAGTGTGTCATAAAATCAATCATTAATCAAAAAAAGGGAAAGGCCTGTGAAGTGAAATTTATAAGTATTGTACACCAGTTAGTTCAGGAACTGTAACATTTGCAAAACTGAAACGCTTGGGAAAAAAAAAGAGCTGACTTGCCAATAGATGATCCACCAGCGTTTTTCTGAAAATTCATTTTCCCTAGTGACCACAATGCTTTGTGACCTGCCCACAATCCTGATGGTTTAGCTGTTATAAATAGTGTTTCAAAGAGCATGGAAATTGTGGCTTGAGAGGTGAGTTATCCTATGTGCCAAGACAATCTGCAGACCCAGAACGAGACATATTGTCTAGCCAATTGTCCTCGTTCCAGCCAGGACAAGGTTAATTTTTGCAGTCCTCAGGAGGGGCATGCCCAGGACCTGGAGGTTATTCTGCATTACCTCACATTGTTTTCCAGGGACAGGGGAAGGGAATCTCTTTTGGGAGGGTGGACCCTCTTCCAGTTAGTGTAGCATGGGGGAGGGAGTGTTTGGGGATTGTCCTTTGTTGGGGGGGTTCCATGTGAATTGTTCACCTCTTTCTTGTACCCTCTGTCATTGGTATTGTTGCTGTTGCTGTTAATTTTTTTACCTTGTTGCTAGACTTGCGTTGATACAGAAAACCTGCTCAATCAGTCTCACTCCGTGCCCAGTAAATCACGGAAGAAATCTTCCTGAAAGTTTTCTCAAGGCATATAGATGTCAGGGGCTGGGATTGGAGAGAGCCAACAGGGCTGCACAAAGCTCAAGTTGTGCCTGACCGAGCCAGTGGCCTTTTATGATGGAGACTGTTTTGGTGGATAAGGAAAGAGCACCTTGTATGGCATCTGCCTCGGCTTCTTTAAAGCCTTTGACTTTTATGGTCCCACATAATATCCTTCTTGCTAATTTGGAGACATATGGACTTGATGGATGGACTAGTCAATGGATAAGGAATTGTCTAGATGGTAACATCCAAAAAGATGCACTCAGAAGCTGTATGGAGATCAGTAATGAGCTGTGTCCTCCACAGGTCTGTACTGGGACCGGTACTGTTCAGTATCTTCATCTGTGGCAGAGTGGGACTGAGCACACCAGCGACTTTTACCAGTGACTGCAAACTGAGTGGGGCTCTTGATGTGCCTGAGGGAAAGGATGTGTCAGAAAAAGACTGGGGCTAAAATTAGAGAAAACTTGGAAAAATCCTGAGGCTGAAATTATTGTCACGTTCTAACAGAAGTTAAACCAGCATGGGAATTCTGGGGTGAAATGGGGTTGTCATGCGCGGAATCGATGTCATAGTAGTCCCATGCAGCTCAACCTGCAACCTTAAGCACACACTAAGAGGGATGAAAAGCAGGGTGATATGGAGACGCTATGGCCAGGCTCTGTGGTAACTCCTGCAGGAATGGGAACTTGATGTTACCAGGTTATGTGGTGATAAACCACATAACAGCTGTCAACCAAGGAAGAGAGGAGAAGATGTCCTACTGCTGAACCAGCAACTGTGGTGAAATCACCCTCCTTGGATGAACTTTACTTATTATAATCTTGTTGTCACAACTAACTCACACCTGCATCCCAAAGTTACCCACCCCCAAGGTACAACCATTCCTCACTGGCCTTGTGATCTTTATTTTATTGACTGTATCTCTGAGACCCAAATGAGAGAATTTTACACCAATCAGTAACAAAGGTATGCATGACTAGAGTCACTCATGTCCATGTTTGGGCTGTTCTGGCACTGGAAATAATTCTGTTTAGGAATTATCTTGTTGGTTTTTAGTGGCTCTGCATTAGGAAGACAGAGAATCCTGTGAAGGGACATGTTGCTGCACAGGGCACCCTATGTCAGCAGTAACTTTTACCCTCTAGTTTGCTCTGTCTTTTTTTTCAGATGCGTCAGACCAGTGTCACAAGTCCCTCAGAAGTCCATTGTGAGTTGATCTCCAGCCCTTGAAGGAACTAGCTATGTCATGTATCATCCAGCTTTTGCCAGCATCCAAAATGTAAAGACGTAAAGTCCTTCTCTGTGGTATAAAGGAGACATTGTCTGTCAAATCTGAGCAGATTGTCAACAGCAATGAGGATGTTCTTCATCTGAGCTGGCTAATGTGAGCCCAAAGCAACAAATCAAGGGGGAATTTTAAGCAAAATTCATAGATAATATAATGTGAACATTCAAGAAAGCACTCTTGTGAAATTGTGGCAAGTCAAGAATGTGGCTGCAATGAAAGAATTTTCAGGAACACTTTCAGATGAAAGCTTAAAATATTGATTTATTTTAAATTTAACAGGAAAACTATTTTACTACCTGGTAAGTAAGTATAAATTCATTATTTAAAATACCAAAATTTGAATATTACTAGTTAGGAGCTAATCCAGAAGTGTGTATAGCACTGGGAACTGATTTCAATAAAGCTTTACATAAAACTTAGAATATAAGAGTCTGAGCTCTTTCACACACACTCTTATTTCTTTCTGTATAGCTGTGGATGGGTTCAGCTTTCTGAGCAAAGGGATCTATGACCAAAATCTATGGAATCTGTTGGCAGGTTGAATTGTTAGCTTTCCCAGAATGAACTTGTTATCCTAGATTAGAAAGCTGATCTCAGTTAAATGAGCTGAAACAGATGCAAAGATATATATATGTGTGATTTTGAGAAGAAGACCATTTGATGTGAAAATTCTCATAACTTTACAAAGTGTGAGCTCAAGACAACCATTTCAGATAACACTGGTACAGTCTTCTCTTCCTGCTGAAAACCAGCAAATATCATAAGTGTTCACCATTCTGCTGAGCAGTGAAAATAGGTGGTTCAGTGATCAGATTGGAAAGTCAGGTATTTCCTTACAAACACACACATTTCTTTTCAACTAGATGTCATAATATACATGCTGACGCAGAATGTTCTACTTGATCAAAAATCTGTTCCTAAGTACCTATTAATTCTTTAATAGTAAATACCAGTTCAGCCAAATTTCTAAATGAAACCTTTCAAAAGGAAAACAAAAATACTCCCTCTCATTTTCATTTCTTTTTAGCGCAAGTTTTCCTGTCTTGCCACATGATTTCTTGGTTTATTTTCAATGGGCAGAGGGCAGATTGCTCAACAGATGGAGACAAAAGCAGTAGGTCTACTGAATTCCTGGACATCTTTGTTTAAAGCCAGAAACTGACTGAAATAATATATGTCCTTCAACAATAAACCATCAGAGAAAATGACTGTCTAGATTTATATGAGGAATACAACTAAAATTTTTCAAAATTTGGCTTCTTGAAACTCTTTCTCGATTTTCTGCTGACAGCTCAAGGCAGGATATTGTCTAGAAAAAGACTGTGTAAACTCAAGCTGTTCTCATTTGATTATATTTTTCTTTTCAGAACAGAGCAATATGGATGTTTTAAAGCAAGTAAACAAGACATAATTCTTGTAAAAGCAAGAATAGGCACTGATTTGTAAACAGGTTCCACCAGCTCTGTCGCACATTTTCTTTAAAAATCAAGAAGCATCTGGACTTTGCTTACCATGATATTTAATTAAGGCAATCAGAAATTGTGAATATTTGAATGTGAATAAAGAAAACAGAGAAATATGAGAAAAGCAGAGATAAAGTGACTGAGCAGGAGACTGGTAAAATCACAGAAGGAGGAAGTTTCAAAGGAAATGACAATAAAGAGAAAGATGAAAAGTCTTGTTGTGATATAATGGAATACCCAACTGAAAAATGAATAGTAATAAAGAAGAACGTGAGAAAAAGGGAGTGGTATGGAGGGGGCAGAAAGGGGGGTTGAGGGAGAGGTGTCACCACAGCAAAAGGTTTAGGAGCTCAATTTATACTAATATTCAACTCCACAAGGCACATTTTCATATTTGGAAATAAAATATGCCAGCTGATTCTGAAATCATATCTTTTCCTATGGTAATGTGCAGAGAAAAATTATAAGACTATGTCAAATGAGATGAGTTGTGAAGAAATCCAATGGCCTATTTAAAAGTGTACATTTTTCCTAGCTTAAAAAAAAAAAAAAAAAAAAAAAAAAAAATTCAAGTACAAAGGAGAGGCTTATGGATTTATCCAGACAAGGCCATCTGATGTATAAATCAGGTTGAGAACAATGGGGTGGGAAGGGACATAGACACAAAAGAGTGCATGGACAGAGGGCTGAATGGAGCATATGTACAATCGCCTCTTGCCTTTTGTCAGGCCTGCTGGGAACCCTCAGCACTGAAGTGAGTTTCCTGCTTTCTTGCTGCATTTGAGAGGGTTATTTCCTGGCCAACACTGGGTCCTGGAAGAAAATTTTCAGCTCTCTGTCTTGCTTAAACTACCCTGTGAAGCTTTTGCATTGTTATTCTTAAAGGCTGGGCAGAGCTGTTGCTTTACCTCTTTTCTTCATATTACATCATTAGCTTTTCCGGCTCATACTTTTATCTGCAATTTTTATTGCTCATACTTTTATCTGCAATTTTTATTGCTCATACCTCTATCAGCAATTTTCTGGTTCCAGCCTGTTGTCCTGCAGTCTTTTGAAAACACAGCGGGACAAACTTACAAAATTATACATTAGGAGAATATTAACAACTGAAACCTCCGTTCCTGATGGATAGGATTCAGCTTGGTAGGAGTTTTGACTAGAGTCAGTGCAAATGTGATGGGGAATTTAGACCAGACTGGGGTGCTATCAAGGCTGCACACCCTCACTTCACAGCTGTTTAGATTCCAGGCACGTGAGTTGGCAGCATGAACTTCATGAAATTCAGCAGAGAAAAATGCAGAGTCTCCACCTGGAACAGAACCAGGACAGGCTGGGAACTAGCTGGGAAGCAGCTCGTAGAGACTGGTGCTTCCAGTGAAAACCAAGTGGAACACGAACCAGCAGTGTACACTCACACTGGTAAAAGCCAACTGTATATTCCTGTCTGGGTCATATCTTGGACGAGGAAACCATGAGGGAGTAGGTTTTATTCAATCCAGCAAAGAGAACGCTGATGGGGAACTAACTGCATCTGCCCCTTCAGAAAGGACAAGACTAAGCCAGAGCAATGCTCCTCACCTGTGGGGAAGCCAACAGGTACCTCTGCAATATGGGAAACTCTGATGGGCCAGGAAGAAATCACTCTTCTGCAAGAGAGTGGTGTGGATGTGGGATGTGGCCCAGAGAGGTGGTAGCATCTCCATCAGCAGGGTCTTTAATCATATGCTTATATTCAAAGCGTTTCAGAGAATAATACACTCTCTATTTTGTGCCTGGTGTCTTAGAAGGTACATGTGTAGGATTAAGAATTAAAAAAAAAAAAATTAAGAACTCTTATTTTCATCCTAATTTACACATCTGCATAGGTATAAACCAGTAATTTTCTATTTCCATTGCTTCTCCCTACTCCTGCAGAATCCTGATCCAATTCCTTGTCTCGCCCACTGTCCCCTGCTGCAGACCTTCCCCTGTGCACAGACTCACACACTTTTCTCCACTGTGTCCCTTTTCAACTGTCTTGCTGATCACTCTGAGGGACTAAGCTAGCCAAGGCAAAATATCCCTCACAACTTTGTTAATCTAAATTTCCCCCTCACTTGGGATAAATCTGCATTTCCCTCTGTCATATTTCTGACTCCCATTTAGGCATGTCTTTTGGCTCTGGACAGGGAGAAGTCTCTGCAAAAAGCTGTATTGTGCCATGAACTGTGAGGTTCTGAAAATTGCCCTGTATCCTGACCAGGAGTAGTTAATTTTACTGGCCTCAGCAATAGTGAGTGTGATGGTCTAATGACAAGGGACCTGCCCTGCCAAGTAGTTAAGCATCCCTAACCCATTGAAGGCAGAGGCTTCTGTGAGGTCACTGGCCCCAGTGTGATTAATTCCAGTGGATATATGAGTTTGTTGTAGAAAACAGACCTTTGAGAAAAATTTGGATTGGTAGCTGCACATTTGTGAAATGCATCTTTTCCTGCCCATAGCAGTATGTGCCCATGAATCTTTGTGCTATAAGGAATGGCTGTCCAGAGAAACTTTCCTTCTGTGGCCACACACAGATTTCTCTACCCAGTCTCAGGGACTTCTAATAGCTAAAGACACTATTCTTGGTCTCTGCACCCAAAACTGTGCTGTTAGATATACACAAGAGACATGAATGACAAAATGCATTTTTTTGTGTAAAATATGAAAGATTTTGAGCTGTTTTTGGAAACCAACTTGAGCTCTCAGCCTTTGGAGGTCCACTTATCATATTTGGCATGTTGTTTTGAAAGCAGCAAATCAACAAAAGAGTGTGGTAAAAACTCCGTGTGCTCTGCTGCTACTATGAAGCTATGTATCCTCCCATTAGTTCTCATGAAGATTAACATAATCTTCTGCCTGAAGATAAACAACCAACCATGACATTTGGAAGGTTCTCAGTTCCAATCGACTTTGTTATTCCCTACGGTCAATAAAATCACTGTTGACTTTCATTACATGGAAGAGTGCTTGTTTTATGACAAATAATGAATTGTCTTAATACTGTAAAAGATGTACTGCCAGAAAACTTTGCAGTTTTCTTTCCAAAAGGTGACATTTACACAAGGGAAATTACTCACTTCAGCAAGATTTATAAAACTCTTTAGAGCTGTATTCTCCAGCGCTACTAATTACAGCACAATGCATGGCAAACAAGCAGGGCAACTGGCAATCACAGGAATACAAGTCAGACTTATACACATGCACACACTTTTAAATGCTCTCTTCAGAGTCCGAGAGGGTGTTATTCAGCTCTTTCTGGGCAGAACTGCTGGAAGTGTGGAGAGTTGTCATTAGGCTGCCAACAAGCCATCTGTTCCACTGTCTAAGCCAGAGAAGAAATGGTACAATATATCTGAAGCCTTACAACACATGTGATAGCTCTGGGATCTCTCTTAGGTCCCTTTAATAATTTAATTTACATTTTGGATCTGAGTGGTCATGCTGTTCCTTCCTCAGGTGGTTCTGCTCATCCTATGTCTTGAGATGTTTAGCAGACATCTTGTTAGCCCAAAGTCCATAAATATTGATTGGTCTGTCAACTGGGCTGAGCTGTGAGGGACAAAGCCTTGAGTGTAGTAGGAAGAACAAATAAGTGGCTGCATGTTTTCTCTTTCTTCCTGGCTTCTTCTGGCTTTGTAACTCTGCTGAGTTTGACACTGTGCTCACCTGTGGTAAGCAAAAAATAATTTAATGTGATTCAGGTAAATGAAGGCATATATTGTCTTTTGTTGTGCAAATCCCTTAAAACTCAGCTACAAAAACATCCTGCATTCAAATACACCTGTGAAGGGAACCCAGAGCAGAAGAGCCTGCATATTCACACACCTCTGCAGACCCGTGAGCTGTGGTACAGTCTGTGGTGGATCACTCTGGTCACAAGCAGTAAGCACAAAATCCTGGGGATGCTCAGGAGAGCTGTGTCTAAGAGCTGCTCAGAGGATCAAAAAATGAGGTGATAGACATTAAAGGTGATGCAAGATCTATTCTCAGGAGAGGGTAATTAACTGCACGGGTGAACAATGTAAAACAACAGTGAGGAAGCAAGTCTGCAGAACAAACTGGGAGTAAACTACATAAAGTGGTTTTTAAAGCAATTGTCATGCTGATAAATGAGTGATGCAATTGTCAGGTACTTAATTTCCAGGGAAAGTTACCTAAATTTCCAAAGAAGGAGCCTTCTGTGAAATACCCAATGTTACGCCTTAGCAGGGAATACCTAAGCTGACTAAAGCTTTCTCATGAAGGAAATGCATAACAAATTAAAAGGTAGGTTGGTACGAAGATCCATAGAACTAAATTAGTCAAAGAATCCTCTCCTCAGAATGCACAGTCCAGGGAATTCAAGTAATATATTATGGCCCTGAATCATCATGATACCCAGCTCTGTGCATAGACATAAGAGCAGATCCATTGTCATCGCTCCTGGGTCTGCAGGTTGTGCTGGTTTTGACTGGGGTAGGGTTGGTTTTCTTCACAGTAGCTGCTATGGGGCTGTTTTGGATCTGTGCTGGAAACAGCGTTGATAGCACAGCCATGTTTTAATTATTTCTGACCAGGGTTTACACAGCATCAAGGTCTTTTCTGCTTCTCACACCGCCCTGCCAGTGAGTAGGCTGAGGTGGACAAGAACTTGAGAGGGGACACAGCCAGGACACCTGACTTCAATTGACCACAGGGATATTCCATACATACATATATTCCATATAAGGCTGGGGGAAGAAGAAGGAACTCAGTATTTTTGTCCTGGGGTTCTACAAGTTCTGTGTCTCATGTCACATATTGAGGAGATTAAATATAGTTACTAACTCAAGTGTAGGCACCCCTTTTGACAGTTTGAGACAAAGTCTATTGAATTTAGACATTTCCTTATATTAAGTGTCATATTCAAGTCCTCTTAGAGTTTTTAATGAGTCAGAATGTAGAAGATGAATTCATTTGCCATTATAAGGAGCAACACAGAGTCTTGAAGGTCTGATATCTGCCAAATTAATTGATTTTAACAGCTTTAAAGGTTTCTTTCCCACCAAAGTTCTAACTCCACAAGTAAACAAAGAAATGTCTCTCACATGCACATTTTTCTCTCATCCAAAATAAATAAGAATGCTCACATTTTTATTGCAATGTCTTCATTCATATGACTTTCTTAATGAATGGCAATTTAGCACCTGCTTGTGGCTCGAAACACTGCTAAGATCCTTCAGTGAAATTATTGTGATGAATCACCATTGTCGATTCCTTCTGAATGAGACAAATCTCCAACTAATCTGCTAGCTGCAATCCAAGTGTAATGGGCTCATGGATCATAAATCTTCTGCAGGGAAATATGCCTCCATTCTGTTTCAGCCAATAAACAAAGGTGTTATTCACATTTACCCCCGCCGGGCCTAGGATGGAGGATAAAGGTGAGTGAGAAATTGGACAGAATGTAAAAGGCACTATGCATGTTTGGATTCAAATTGATTTCAGGGGTGTGACTTATTTACATGGGGCAGAAAGAATTATGCACAGCACATGCACCATGCAAGCTCTTCAAGTCAGTGTTGTAACGTGCTTAGAGCATATTCTGGAAATTGTCTCAGTTATGAATATCAGTCCCACAAAACTGTAATACAGTGGTCATAAATGCATCTTAAGTGGAAATATGGAGCAAGCAGTAAATATCTTCCTGGGCCATAATAAGCTAATGGTGTCAATGTGAGTGAAGAATTTTAGCCAGAGACCAGACAAATTGAGCCTCATCATGCTCTAAATGTCCTTGGAGCAACAAATAAATTGCGTTTAACTGCTCTTTAGTCCAAAGTCATAAACATTATTTGGACACATTAAATGGAAGAGGAGCACCAGAGGCAAAGAGCTGTGGCTGTTTTCTCTGAATATTGGTTTTGCTCCATGTTTTCTTTTTTTTTTTTTAAATACAAATATGCCTTTTTTTCCTAACACAATTCCAGGAAACTGTTTGGTCCATGATATATTTTGTGATGTGATCCCAAATTCCTTTCCTGAATACTGGTTATCTTCAAATTCTCCCCGGCGGGGGAGGAGGGGGAAAGGGGGTGTTCATATTTAGCTTTCTTTTACAAGCTGTGCCTGTAGGGAGTCAATTGAGGTAACCAAATATCTGTGCAAGAGCTAAAGCAGTGGGTAGTGCCTGTGGTGGGAACAAAAGCCAAGAATTTAGAAAGGGTTCACAGTTTGTGTATAGTGACCAGGAAAAGTTGGAACTGTGAGAGCTCCTGAACAGAGCTTGAGGATGGGCAACACAAGCTTGTAGTCCAAAGCCTGACCAAATCTCTGCAAGGAATGGTGCCTCCTCTGAAGTTCATTTATAATTAAATTTGAAGTTGGAAATGGGAATTCATTTGCTAAGGTTGTAAAATAATAGCTAATATCTGGAAGACATTTTAAGTGGTAATCATGGTCAAGGAACTGAATCTTTGTGGATACACCAGAATGACAAAATAAAATACCTTCTTTAATTCTGAAACACTTTTGAGGGGGGATACAAGTCTTTTAAAGCTTTTTATATATATACACACATAATCTTCAAAATTAATTGTTTGTTTCTCTTTAGTAATTGATGGCCAAAGCTGCAGAATGAAAAAGACGGACCAGGAATTAAAGTAGAAAGAAATATTCTTGCTTGTTTTGTATTAATTTGAAGACTACAACAAAGCAATGCTAATGTTACAATTTCCAGTGAAAATTACATGCTATCGGAGACCAAACCATTTAGACTGTTGCATATTTTTAAATTATGTGAATGCTTTCCAAACATTTTCGTTACATCTTGAAAATAATGAAGCAAATAATAGATGCTTCCCCTTTTATTTGTGTATTACCATTGAACTCCCAGAAACATACTAATAGTTCCAGAATTTCCAAATACCCTCAGACGCATGGTGTGATTTTTGAGGTTGTCATGTGAGAGTCAGGAGATGCCCTTGACAATGCTTGCAGGTCTCTTCTGACTCAGGACATCCTACAATTCTATGAAAATTTATGGTGCCTCTAGCTGTAGACAACTGCCACTTGTTGTGTGATGTTCATCCCTTGTTTGCTTTCGCTTTAAAACAGAACTGGAGTGATCTCTGATACTGCCTTAAAGGATGCCAGTGAAGAGAATTAATCAGAGTGAGATGGGAGTGAACCATATAAAAAAAGGAAAAGAAAATGAGGAAAGGTCAAAATATTTTTGACTACTTTTCACATTATGGATCCTTTCACTTTTTTACTTTTTATTTTCTCCTATCTTCTTTTCTGCTACTGTAATTAAGAGCTAAAAATATTTCTCGAGATGCAGTTTCCATGGAAGTTGCAATACCTTGAAATGCCTCTTGGTCACAGTGCACTGTCTAATGGCAAAAGAGGGAACAAAAGTTTGGTTTACATCTTGCCTGGAATCTTTTCACTTGCACAGAGGCACAGAACCTGCATGGAACCAGGGAAGAGGTGAAAGTTTTGGGCTCTTATATTTCATCCACCTGTGTCATCTTGATGGAAAGGGTTGGTCGTGCAATAGCCAGGGTGATCCTGGGTAGATTGCTTTAGTTAAATCTCTTCCCATATTAGTGGAGATGAGCACTGAAAAAAAGCATGTCCTGTTCCTTTCCCTTGAACTGTGCATCACCCAATGAATGCTACTCAGACCCAAGCACAGCCAGATCTGAATTTAATGATCCCTCAGAGAAGAAAATCCTCCTTTTACTCCACAAAGCAGGCATCCCTAATACAATTTTACTCAGTGGAGACAACTCATCACCAATATTCTGGTAATCAAAATCCAAAAAGGCTTAGCTAGTGACTGGGGGCAGGGTCAGGGAGAGGGTGCAGGAATTTAGTAAGGACTAGCAAAGAATTGCGATGGCCAGTTAATATCATTTATCATCATTACAGGCTGTATTAGATCACAGTTTGCTCAGCCTCACACTATCCAGAGCTGGGTTTCAAAAGAGTTGAAGTCACATATATCAAGTGAAGCCCATGAATGCATATAACAGGTACAGAGCAAGCACATCTCCCGGCAAAGCAACAAAAGGGACATGATCACATACAGGGAGGTGGTAGGTCTGAAGATTATGAGCAACGTGTAGCAAAATTCCTTCTGTATTACCTGCCTGTACCTTCTGTCTAACTGAATCAATATTCTCTTTTATATAGGAGAACAAATTCCAAGTGCAAGCTTGCTCGAATAGATTTGCATTCTTGGGTATGGGATTAATTTAATCTGTCTTTATAATCAGTGCTCTTAAATTCATATTAAATGGAAGGGATCCTACTGACAGCTCTTTCCATGTTGATCACTGCAAGGTATTTCAGCAAGAAAGCTGGAAATGGGAATCTTTATCTGCCATTATTACAGATGCCTTAGTCATTATGTAGGGGGAGTGGAATTACATGTGTTGAGTTATGATTTTAAGGATCAAACCGAGCAGGGGGGTCCTATTCTGACACACAGCCGAGCACCCACACTCACCAGCTGAAGATAAAGGCTAAACTAGCCCCGGGTCCAACAGAGACTGCCAAGGATTATATCCCAGAGGTAGATCATCGTGCAGATAACAGTCAGACCCTTGTGACCTTCTCACTCACAGTGCATCCTCACCGGAAAATTCCCATGTGGGAACAGTGCTTTTGGCTCTGTTCTTCACACAGCAGGCTACTCTGCCATTGCAGAGAATGTAAACAAGTAGCCTGAGACAAATCCCCCAGCAGACAGTACAGGATGACAGTGGTTTGCAGTGTGGTGTGCTGAACAACAAACCAACTTTATTAACGGGTTTACTTTCTAAAGCTATTTAAAAGAGTTGTTTTCTCATGTTATTGTATACATTGTGTTTGTCAAAAGAATGATGAAGAAATGTTGGACATAGCTTTCTGATTCTGGTCTCTTAATGTTGTTTAGACTTTATCTGAAATGCCTAAGATTTGCTGTCTTTAATCTGACAGACATTTATATGTGTTCTAAAAACCAGTAAATGGGTACATCATATTACAGTAAGTTTACTAAAGGGAAACTGACCACAGGTGATAACTTAGATACAACTTACCTTAAAAATGCACATGACACTCCCTTCTCTGTAAAAATACACAGGGGAATATATGAGTTGTAGCTGTTTGTGTCTGAATTTTGCACAGCAACTTTTAATCACGGTATTGAAAACCTAAGCCTGCTCTGCTTTCTCCTAAAGATTTTTTTTCCTCTAAGCCTATGGAAAGGAAACAGAGTCCAGACCATGAAATAAGTTTGTGGTGATGTGGCAGGTCCAACACGAAGCCTGTGTGTCAGTCCAGAACTCACAGTGCAGATCAGCAGGTGAAGTTGCCCATGGACTTTAAGGACTGTCAGGGCATGCACTGCTGCCTGCAAAGAGCACTCCAAAGAAGAATCATCTCACAGTCAAGGACAAGAATATATTTCAGTGAAACTCAAACCCATAAGTAAAATCCATCAAGCACCCAGCACCTGATCAATGCATGCTCTTCTAAAAGGGTATATCAGGATGTAAGTGTTGCTATATATTAGTGCTATTCTCTCTAAGTACTTCTATCAAATCTGTATTTACAAAGAGGGAAGGTAAATTCTCAAAT
>VYXC01010088.1:4617-46832 GCA_013397175.1 Platysteira castanea
CCTCACCCCCACCCCCTCCAGCCCTCCACTCCCAGCCTTGCCCCAGTAGAGAATAACCTCCAGGTCCTAGTCATGCTCCCTCCTGGCTTCTGCAAAGATTAACCCTATCCTGGCTGAAACCAGGAAAATCGCAATATGTGAAGTCTGTGAAATTCATCCAATACTTGTAAAGGAAGAACTCAAAGTTTGTTGAGGACATGCTGCACTGTTCAAAGATTTAAATATATATATTTTTTTTTTTAATCTCTTTTCTACAAGCTAAACAATACCAAGTTGTAACTTTCAGATAGTGTCTCTGTGGTGTTAAGCATAATCTATTTTACAGGTTTGAATGGACCATAAATATCCTAGCAAATTAGAGAAATTTTAATTTTAAATATTTTCTAACTTTTTCTTGTTATACTTTGATGAAAAAATTCACCTCCATCAACCAAATCAGTGCAGATTATATTCTTGAAAGAGATCTTACTGTAACAACTTCATTGCTTTTACAGATATACTTTTGGTGTTTAAGTATAACTATAGAACCACTCCAACAGAAGAGGTGCAGAAGTGCCTCTTAGGCGCTCCTCTCCTGCCAAAACACACTACAGCTAGTTGATTAGAGTACCTGCTTGGCTAATGATAGGTTTGAATTCAATCAGACTGAGAAGGAAATTATATTTGGTTGCTTCAGGTCGGGCTGCAGTTTGCTGCATAAATCCCAGCAGCAGCAATATTTCAGAAGGAAGTGGCCACAACAACATTTCCTGAAAGGTCCAATTCTGTCAATATGCATGAGGAACACCCATGACATACTTTCTGGCTGAAGCTACTGAAGGGAGAGAAATAATGGAATATGGAGGTTTCTGGATCCTCATTGTATTTAAACAAGCTGGAAATCAGTATTGCCTTGCTCAGTGTGATGCAGGGTGTGAGCATAGTTCTAGACACACAGGCATCTCTGGAGTGATGGAGAGGGAAGCAGAAGCCAATAGGCTTAGGAATTCTGTATTGCAACACTGGATCACTGTTTTTACCTTCCATATCCATCATGGTTTAGGTCCTGCATTTCTTTTACCAGTGAACCTTTTAACTAGAAGTCAGGGAACCTAATTTTATTACGATTGTATGTTCAGAGAAAAACAGCTTGTAGAGTGTTGTTATGCAGCCTGAAAAGTAACACAGTGAGAGTTACATTTGGTACAAATATATATTTGGTACAAAACATTCAGGCTGGTGGCTTACAAGTCAACTCAGTTATAGCACGGTTTGCATACCTAATATTAGTTGTAAACATTGTAGGGACTGTATCCGGCATAGTTGAAGGGTTTGATTTAAAACAAGGTAACGAAAATGCCGGTAAATGGCCTAATTGCATTTAAAAATATTCATTCACATTTAAAAAGAAAATCATGCTAAAATAATCACAGTGGTCTGAAATTAAGTGATTGGATTCTATTTGCAAATGGTTGGGGTAAAAATGTAAATGGATCTGAAATGCAGCACTATGAACCATGTTCTAGAGGCCTCTTTTAATTCACTTTATTATAATCTAAGGAGAAAAAAAATTAAAGTACTGCTGCTGGTACATTATTTCTGCTTAACAGACAATATCGGTAATTGAATATATTTCTGCTGGTCTTGTGACCATATGCCTGCAATATGTAAAAAAAATATTTTTTTAAATTTCTTTTGTTTCCAGCACTGACTGCCTGTCAGAGTGAACCCTCCAGATTCCTGTGTGTTGGTATCCATGGGCTCTTTCTTGCCAAGCTGCCAGTCTGGAGCGTCACACCTTACTGCCTTTAAAGATTGCCCTGCAGAGATAGAGGAAAATGGCAATTTTTACATGATGCAGTCTGGCAGCCCAGGAGATTTGAAGTCAGAACTGGTGCCAAGATTTACCCAGGAGAGCAAGCAGAGGCAAAAAAGAGAACCTGGGCCAAAGGGAAAAAAATAAAGCAAATGAAGAGAGAAGTGAAAGGCAGGAAAGCGTGGCAGAGTGGGAGCAGGTTTTTTTGATCAAGCGTGGAACACAGGGCTAAGCATTGGACACTACATGTTGTTTGCATGCATTTATTGAGAGGGTCAGGGTCCTAAAGAAAGTCAAAAGGAAGAGGTCGGCTTTTTTTGCATGCCCCAAATTGTAGTAGATTGCAGAATGTAAATGAGACAATTATTACACCAATGCTCATCAAGCTGTGCTGGAAAGACTTCAATAGCCTGATGAATATGCATGCAAATTTGTTAATTAAGTTAATTATTCTGCTGAAAATTCATTTGTCTTCCAAGGACATTTTCCCAATGATTTTAACATGCTTGTGCCATTAGTCATGCTCCATGCTATTTAACATTACTTTTTGTCCACTTTTTCTCACTTTCTTCTTGCTTTTCTGTTCTATTCAGTTTCTGATGTTGTTTTTTCTGTTTTGATTTGCTTTTCTTATTAAAGCTTTAAAACCAGATAATTGTTTCTCTTAATTGACTCCTGCAATGCTGCGAGATGCTAGCAGCCAGCGCCATAGGAATCCCCTAAAACTAGATTTCATTTGAATACTTGCTTCATATATAAAAAATCCCTAAAATGTCACCTAGGAAAGAGAGGGTGCCAGGGGGATGGGAGCAGGGGGAGCAAACCTATCTGGCATCATTAAAGCTGAAGTCTGAATGAGTCCACACAGGAATCAGGAGGGATAAATCTGTCCTTGCTACAGGCTATTTCCTCAGCACAGCCTTGGTTTGGCACAAGGTGTTACCTTGCTCCAAAAGGTGCGATCTTGTCACACCTCCCTTCCCTCTGCCTGTTCAGCTATACATAGAAACATATGTGTTCAAAGAGGAACAAGAACTGAGATACTTTTCTGTCACCATGAGGGCCAAAACCTGTTACCATGGCAACAAAAGGGAATCGTGAGTTTAAAAATCATGTCTAAATGGCAAAATGAGATAATTTAAAGAAACAGAAGGATTTTTTTTTCCTCCTGTGCAAGGGAACCACAGTATTGTTACAACTTTGCACGATTACATTCTCAAAAAATGGGATCTTTTTCTACCCATTCTCAAATCCCCATCATTTTAAAATGTATCAGAGTGCACAACAGCTATTTTACATTTCTAATATGGGTTATTTCTCTTAAGTTCACTCATTTTTATTCTATTATTCTCTTGTTCTATTCCATTACAGATCAAAACAAAACTGTTTGGGTTTTTTTAGCAAACAGAAAAAGCCCCAGTATGGCAATGAGATGCTTTCTCTCTTCCCACAGCAACAAGGACACCAGGAAAAAGCTTAACAGAAACGAATTAAAGGAAGCAAAAATTGCAGATAATGGATTTTAAGAAAATTAATTGGCGAGGATTCTCTTTTGTGCAGTCCTTATACATTACACAGTCTGAATGGCACTGTAGTGTCACATAGATCGTAAACCAATTAGGACGGTATTCTAAACCCTGTAATTTCTGTAATTCCATCTGCTTTAGATGGTTTAATTAGTGAAAGTTACAAAAGCCAAATATATTACAATATTTTGAAATCAAGCCCAAAGGCAAGAAATAAAAGTTACCAAAACCACTTTATGTGCAAGTGGGCATATTGCATGAGGATATGAAAAAGAGGAGGGTAAGGCTTTTTCTTTTTTTTTTTTTTAATGGATGATGGGTCAAACTATATTAGTAGTGTAATTCCAGTCATAAGAAAAGGCAGTGGCAAAATTGCCATGGACTCCAAAAGTATAAGAATTCAACCCAAAGGATGACAATCTTTAGTCCGGAGCTATTTTCCTAGCAGGGATATAAGTCTTTTCTTTATTACTTAGACTCTCATTCCACTCCTTCTGAAAACCAATACAAATTCCTCACCGGGGACTCTGACCAAGCTTTTCATTTGCAGTGTATGGTTGATGAACTCTAAAATTTTTTTGACTTTGAGGGGGTGAAAGGAAAAACTGGTCAATGGGTATAGCCCTTTTATTTCCAGACACTCTGCCCTGAAGCAATTGCCCAAGCTGTTTTATATTCCTAAACTTTGCCCAATAAACTGATGAATATTTTAATGAAAAACTATGTCTCAACTGGGTGATTATATACAACATATCCCTGTTCTTATCTTTCTGAAGTTTACCATGTCCCAGTGTGTTTCCAAATGCTAACAGTAATAACATAACATGGAAAGACACTGTACTGGTATCTTCTCTCCTGCCAACAGTCCCACAAAAATCCATAAGAAGGCTGATTTGCATGAAAGAGGGTTACACAAACAACCCATAAAATCACTTTAACAAACTGGAAAGAAAAATGTCTTTTTTTTAAAAAAAGGAATTTTTCAGAACATTAAAAATATCTATGACTGATGCCTTAGGTTTTAACTTCTATGTTTTTCAAACTCTGTATTGCCTAGTGTGTAACTCTGAAGTTTCTTGAAGCTGGTTAGCTGCTCTCTTAGGCCAGATAGACACAACAAAGCTTCTCTGAGCTTGCTATTCAAGGACACTCAGATTGTCCTAGGCCCAAAGGTGTAAACTATAGCCACAAGAGAGGTGGAGAAATTGCAGAAATTACATCATTAGCTAAAGTTTTAATTGGTGAATTTATGCTGATATGCAAATAGACCAAACCTATAAAAGTGTAAAGAACTCATGACCTGTCATCCATCTTGGGGTCCATTTTGGAAGCAGCCTCTGGCTCCCCAGGGTGTACCTTTGAAGGCCTTTCAAATAAATACCTACCTTTATTCCCTTACTCCTGTCTAGTCTCTCTTTCTAGGTAGCCGGACAAGGCATCATGACCAGTTAAATAACTAGTTATGCACTCTGTTTGTCTAGTGATGGTATTTCTCCTGTAAAGCAACTGTGCATTATTATGGACCACAAATAGCTTCAGTCACTGGTGACTGACAGCAGCATACTGAAGACAGGGTGTATGCTATTGCACTGTCTGTCACCCTCTGATTGAGACACCGTAGGTGTCCAGGGCTGTCTTTGCTTGCTGTGAAATATTACAAGGTAAAACTGTTACTCATAAAAAAGATGACTTGTCTTCTCCCTTAATGAGAACACAATATAGAATTGAGCTATTAATTCATGGTACCTCCTACAGTTCAAACAAATCACTTTTGTTCTAGCTATTGTGAGAAATGTCAAATCAATGAAAATATCATACATAAAAACTATTATCAAACAGCGATGATGGAATGGAAAAATTAGGGGAGACAACAATTATATAGCACAGTTACAAAGAAAGGGGGGGCTAATAAAATGCCTGTGTCTTTATAGGGCAACAGCTGCTCTCTTTAACTGTTAGGAAAGGTTTTACTACTAAAATCAGGCACATACTCTCGTATATTTGATTCTATAGCCATTTGCAACGTGGTAGTTCTAGTTAAGAGGAGAAATGAAAAAACTTATCCCTATCCAAAATCTACACTGTTGGCTTCAAATGAAGTCATATCAAAAGCAACTGTAGAGATGGACACTTTCTGCTCCTGAGATTATCTAGATGTTTGACTCTTTCTCTGTATAATGCAGGCAGTCAATTTGCTTTATTTTTCATAGCCAAAAGGTTGCATCCAAATGTCCTTGTGGCAGCCAGTAATCATCATTGTAGGTGTGAACATAAACCTTTCCTCCCAGTTCACAACCCACTGGTAAAGAGTGGTCTGAACTTGTGCTCGAAGTTGCTCAGAACAACGGAGTCTCTTGCTAGTCACTCCATTACAGATTAAGAGTAAAGCTGTCAGACCATGGACTACAATTTTGGCATACACCACTGATGTCCAGAAGTACCAGTTTTTCAGGTAATCTCTTTGGGGCAAAATATTTGTGGTCGTATGTTGTATTAAATGAGCAAATTTGGGTAAACCATACATCTTTGCTGGTAAATTTTTTAAAAAGAAATCACTTTTGTTTAGCATCTGAGAGCCTCCTTCCTTTATGCAGCTCTGGTTCCTGTGCCCTTGCTTTGTATTTCTTTCTTCTCTGGACTTTGTCAGCGCATTTTGGGATTAATTTCCATTCTTTGCCACTGTACGACTCCAGTATAAGAGCACCAAAGATTTACCCATATGGACAATGTTAAGCAATCTAGGAACAACAGAAAATAAAGATAAATATTTGTACTACAACAAAGCAGAAGTAAATTAAAGATTAAAAAATCCAGAGCTAGAGACAAAAAGGAAGGAAATAAAGATAACTATTTATTCAGAGATGTTGCAGCAGAACGCTAGTGTTCCATACTGGTTAAATTTCCCTCCACAAGTATAGAAGTTCCCCAAATATGTGGTAAAATCCATTCTGTATTTCCCCACAGGCATAGTCAGTGGAATTAGAGGTCAGTTAGATGCTTATTGTTCAGTGTTGGGAAGTCACACTGTTATCTTCTGTGGAGAAATCGTGGGATACTTTGTACCTCTCTGCTGTCTGGTGTCCTCGAGGCTCAGCTGCCCATCAGCTGCCACTGGCAAAGGGGAAGAGCACAGCTCACTTTTCCCAATGTGAAGAGAGGCAAAAAAGCATCTTGGCACCCACTGCAAGGAGCAGCTCCTGTGCTGCTGCTCTTCACGTTGCTGTAAATCAAATAGTTTCAACCAAAACCTGTTGTTTCCTATTCTGGCAGCAGGAGCATCCCCTGCATCATGTTAGGGCCCACAGACTCATCATGGGGAGACTATCAGAAACTCCTCCCCCCCCTGCAAGTTATAGCCACCCTCTTGCCAGGTCTGAGAGGTCTAGCCCACCTCACAGGACACATCCACTCCACAGAGCAGCAGTAGCTCCTTGGGCCAGCTCCTGAAGGAGGTCTGTGCCTCCTGGGCACGGACAGCAGAAGTAGTTTCACCGTGAGATAGAGCTGACACTGACCCCTGGTGTTTTTTACAAGGCGCGAGGGCAGCAAGAATGTTTCCACTTGTTTCTTACAGGATCTACAATCGTGAATGGAGAGTGGTTTACTGCCCTGGCTAAATGTCAGTGACCATTGACAACAGTACTACTGGAATGTACTATTGTTCCAATGGTAATTTTGTGCAAAAATTAGGTCAGTGTATCTCATTACTTCCTTGTCCTGCTGCTTTCCACAAAGCACCACTCAAGCTGCAGTTAACTTTTACAGACTTAGAGCTGCACTGCAATGTTCCTCATTCCGTTGATCCTCAGAGAAGTACTTAATGTGTCCTGAGGGACTATTTTCCTCAGGGTATTTCCTCTCAAGGACTGAGACAACCCTTGTGCTCCTGCCTGCACTTTCTGTTGATGTCTCCACTGCTAATTGTGGCTGTGACATGGAGGCAGCAGCAGTGGTGATAAAACCTTAAAAAGTAAAACACTGATACCTCTGAGCCTTCAATTGCAAAATGAACTTATAAGGGGAGTTGACTCAGGACATGGCTGCACCAATTCACTTTCTTCATTTAAAATCCAACTCAACCTATTTAAAAAAAAAAATGGTGCAGGAAAAGAAATGGCAATAGACTTACCAGTGAATTAGTCATGGCAGATTTGGGGTCTTCTGAGACTGGCAGAGCTACAGAACTATATCTAATCCTGTCACAATCTTAAATTTAATGTCATAGCCCACTCTCATTCTGTTCACTAGAGCATTCATTGTGTTTTCCCTCTCCAGGAAAGACTGCATGAAACTCACAAACTGCACAAGTACTCATTGGGATCATGGTTGGAAATGCACAGGCAGTTCAGAGGATGATAGGCTGTTGTTACAGACCTTCCATAAGAGGGGAAGAACTTGGGTAGGGAGACATGGGTTGTCAACCCTGCAGCCACAACTGGGCAAGAGCTTTCACTGTGTCTGATGGTTGCTTCCTTCTATTTTCATCTGCTTCCCTATGAAGGCCAACTCCATCCTGTTCTGACAGCACAGCTGTGTTGGTCAGATGTGTGACAAGATATGTACTCTGACAGTGTAAACTGCCACCACATAATAGCATGCTATTTTTCTCCAGTTATCATTAACACTCACGGTGAATAAACCTCTTAATGCAGATTGTCGCAAATCCCCATTTGTCTTCTGTTCTTTTAGGCGAAGAAACACAATATGTGTCTGCATTGCAGTCACAACAAAGACAGTGAGTTCTGCCCACCATCCAATCTAGTTTTAAACCAGCAGATGTGTGAAGGCAGAGCCACACTACAGACAACAAGAGACAGATCAGCTCCTGCTGAGCATCACCAGTTAGCATGAATAAGGTCAGCCCAGGTACACCACTCACACTCACATGTGTCAAAGGCTCATCATAAAAATCCCAAAAGTCTTCACCTGGAGATGCTACTGTGAATTACTTGCCAATGAAGAGATATTTGTGATTTCTCTCAAAATCCGAGTACTTTTGAATCATGAAATCATGTCAGCAATTTCAGCCTCTGGTTTATAAAAAGAAAATCAAAAAGTAAACATTTAGCCAGGAAAAAAGTCAGCAAGTGAGACCTCCCTTTAAAAAAAAAATGATGAAACTACAAGTGTCTCTAGAGATTTTTTGAGGGCTGGACACAGGAGATGCTACTTAGCATGTTTTGATTTATTCTTCACTTCTTAAAACATTTCATCTGCTCCTCTCTGCAGCAAATGCTACTGAAAGTTTTGTCATGCTTTGTGCTTGCAATAGACTAATGTATGCTGATCTATACACTCAAAATTCTAGGAAAGACATGTTTCTGAGAGTCCAAAACCCAGCTACATCAACAATTTACACAGTAGGGGTTTTCAGCAACAGAGGATTTTAAGCTCTGTTGAGCAAACATCAGGTTCTTATCCCACAACTCCTCATTGTGATATTATTCCAGTCCAAAGGAACAGACACACAGTATATTTGATTAACGTGATAAAGAAATAAGACACATGGATGGAAGGCATCCTGCCCTGCTCACAAAGAGCCTTGTGTGCACCCAAAGTGCTGGCAGGAGACAACTCGTGAAGGTAGAGAAAAACAGGAAAGAAGAAAAATTAAAAAGAGAGAAAATTAACAAACCACATCATACTTGCACTCCACTGGTTGCTAAAAATTATAATGGGAAGGATTGTTACAACATTGACAAATTAGCACTTTGTTAGATTTACTTACAGGCTATAGTTAACCACATGGGGATTACCGTAAACTGAATTTAAACATTCCTGTACACATGTTGATCTAAATCTTCTTACCCAGAGTAGACTAGGGTTAACTTTCAGAGGACTTTATGAATTTGCTTTTAATGGGAAAATAGTAGAAAGACAGATGCTGAAGATATATACAGTTAATATGAACAGATAGTGTAATGCCAGTTAGAAACAAGTCCAATGGCAGGGATTTTTTCTCTCTGTATTTTGTGTTGTGTCATGTGAATTATCCCTTCTGAGCTTTTTTGAAATGACTCAGAGAAATAAGGACTTCCTTGCGCAAGTAAATAGGGCACCTTTTCCAGATTCTCCTTTTCCGCTTCCTCTCTTCTTTCCCTCCTGCTCTCTCCTGTCACCCCCATCCCCTCTGTACAATTTCAACTATATTTACGGATAATCAGCAAAAGTTTAAACTATGTAGTGGGGGTGGTTAACACTCTATTAAACCAACATCTTCAACCTCGAGCTTGCAAATATTGCTGGAAGCACTGGTGTCTAAAGAGAGAGGTTTTCAATTAAAGCTGAGCAAGTGCCTAATGTCTACATCTGTTCTGCAGAAAGGCTAAATATCTTTAAAATTGTAACACAAGTGCATTGACATTGCAAAAGAAAAATCAAATTTCATTGAGAAGTGAATGGCTAAAAGGGTTGCTGAGGGTCCTATTTGCATTTTTTGGATGGCAAATTAGGTCACAAGGTTTAATATGTTAAAGAATAGTCTGTCTATTGTTATGTTGGCTGTCAGAGCCTATCTCAGTCAAGCATAACTACAGACTAAGGGGCTGTCTGACCAAAATCTGAGTCCTTGTTTAATTTCATTCAAGATGAAAAGCCTAATAGTATTTTAAAATATTTTGCAGCCTAGGTGCCATTGTAGTAAAAGTCATGCTGAGGAAAAAAGTGATGCCAACACTACCATACCTTATTCTGGTACAAAGCATCAAACTGATAGTTTAAATTTGTGAGAATTTCCCCCTTTCTTTTATAAAAAAGGCTTTGTTTTCCTCAGCACCAGCCCAGTACCACCCTGTCTCAGGAACTTTCTCAATCTGAGCAACATTGGTCGAGGACTTGTGTCCCTGCAACACTGAACTGGAACAAAAACACTATTCCTATGGGCATATTCCCCCATTATAATGAATAATTTTCTCAGCAGTTTAGGTTACTTTAATGGACATACCACTTTACACTAAGCTTTTGCGTCAGCTCTGCCCTCTAACTGTGAATGCAAAAAGATAATTCACAACTGCATCTTAAGAAACGAAACTGTGATTTAAATGCATGTCTATGTTCTTTAATAAATGCAATATGCAATCGGCTATGTTTTTCCCATGTATTGGAAACAAATCAGATGGAAAACCTGACATACTAACCAGAGATCTTACTTCATCTCTCCTTATATTCCCCCAGTAGAAGAAAGATTTTACTCTCTGAATGACTCTGTCAAAGAAGTAAGCTAATAGAAGTATTCTCCTTCTCCTTACACAGTAGAAGATTGAATAAAGCTGAGCAAGTACTTCACAGTTCTTAATATATTTAGTAAGTTTAGATGTCTTATGTATGAAATCTCTCCCTGACAGACTTCTTTATTTCTGTAGTTCTTCTTAAAGCATTAGGAAAAAGTGACACACAGGGGGTTCCCCCTAACCCCTCCTCCTTTTTTTTAATTAATGCTACATTTAAAAAAAATTTTTTTATATCCACTTCTGCTATTTTTCTCTGTTGTAAGTTACTGGAAAAAACAGAGGAATTTTGCTACCATTTTTATTCCCAACCCAACATGGGCAATTTTGAACTGCCATCTCATACGTAAGCTTGGACAGATTAAACTAGAACACAAGTTACTTGCTTCATGTCACCCTAGCACAGTGGTTCTCAGAAGTAGGATGACAGTAAATTATTGCATTTAAGGGTTTAATTTTTCCTCTTAATACTCACTTCAAATTCACAGTTTTTATAAATATGCCTATCAGTAAACTCTTGTGTGAAATCCAAGTATGAGTATGTAAATATTCAATAGAATCATTTTGATGTCTACTCATTTCTCCCTATAACACTATATATGGAGCAACAAAGGTACAGTTGAGAAGTCATTTTCTCTGGCCTATCAATCTTATTGTTTGTTTTCCCAGGTGCTAGCTCCAGGCTAGGAGGATGAAACGCTTGCTGCAATTTCCTTGCACACTTCTATAGGCCTTCACTTCCTTCACACATTTCTATATATGCTTCTGAAGAGTAGACTGTAGGACTCCCATCCACAAACTCAATACTCTTATATAGCAATATGGTTTACAGAAAGGTACAGTATTGTGGGTTTTGTAGATCCCCCCCCAACTATGTAGACTATCAAACACAGCACAGGAGAAGACATTAGGAGAAATGCTGATGCGTCTGAAATTTTTTACCATATTTTCTCCAGCTATGCCTGATATAAGCCATTCTCTCACCTAAAAAATTTCTTTCCTCTCATTTAGTTTGCCTGTAATTTTATGGAAGGGACGGTATAATTGAGAACTGGCTTTTAGGCTGAATCCTTAGATCTCTGATGTGATGAGACCTCCAAAGGTATTTGAAAGGAAACCATCACCTACTAGCGAGCTTCCATGATTGTAGGGTACTATCTGCATACTTAAGAGCTTCAGCTGGTCACCTAACAGACCAGAATAAACTCCATTTTCATAATTATATCCCCATCTTTGGACATGTACTATGGAGTGTATGACTGCTGTTTCACCTTCTTCCATTGAAATAACAGAGACTGTTGTCCACTCTTCTTAGGACTTTGAGAATCCTACACCGTAATATCTGTTAAAAGGACCAAACACCCAAATCTTTAATTTCCCCTTATTTTCATGGTTGTTAGTCTTACACTACTCATTTTAAGTTTGTAACAGTATCTCAGGAGTGTTTGGTGGTGAGGATAATGCATAGAGCTGTCTATTGATCCCCCACGCTTTAAATACCTAACTATTTTTGCTAAACAGCTAAAGAACAGCAGTGTCCAAACACTTCTGTCACTGCTCTACATTAGAAACAGATCTAATTATGAGCAAGACTTGAGGTCTAATGATGTAAAGCTTTGGGGAAAACCTAAATCTCCAAATTTCACTGAGGTCTGTTTAAAGCAGTTGTATGGCAGCTTGGCAAGCCCTGGCTGAAAAGTGTCTGCCTCAGTTTGAGACAAGTTTAAGAGGAAACATCCTGAAATGAACGTCTCCTCTAGAGAAGGCAGGTTTCAGCACTCTCTCCCCCCCACCAATATGAAAGGAATTTCTTGGAAGAAAGTGAAAAAACTATTTAGGAGCCCACAGGGCATGTGGAAAAAATGAATAACTGTTAAAATATTAAACATCCTCGATGCGGAGAAAGCTGGTGGGTTTAGAGTTCCCTCTGTAGCTTGCTCAGCCCTTCCTGAGGTCCAAGGCCAGGATGCAGCATCCCCACAGCCTCCCTGCCGGTCCATGAGGTCCAGTGATCTGGTTCTCAGATCACAGCTAGGCTGGACAGTTACAGAAAAGGAAAAAGAAGTTACCAGGGGATTTTGGTATGCTGGTATGGGAAAATGTCTTGCCTCAGCTAACAGGCTAGCTAAAAGCAGGAAGGTGCTCCCTCGGCTCTGCAGCGGTGAGAACTTGGGGGAATGTGTGTGAGTCCTTGAACACAAACGGTGCTGAAGCATTTGCCCGGCTTCTCTCCCCCCTCTTCTGGACCCAGCTTAAGGCTGTGGGACCCATTTCTGGGCATAAAGCAGATGACAGGGGAATACAGTATTACCATAAAATCACCCCAAGTCAGTGTGTTCTGCCATACGCTCTCCTCTGGACTTGACATCATTCTCCAGAAGAGATATTCCTGTGCCACACAACCTGTGGCACTAACATACCAAAATGAAACTTATGGAATTGCTTTGATAGATCTGAGGGCTCCGCTTAGAGAGACAGAAACTGAGGATTGATCCAGCATCATATACAAAGCCCATTGTGGAGGCAAGGGCAGGAAGTCCACAGCCCTACCAGCCGCTCGCACAGGCCCTCTCTGAATGTCATTGAGCTGTGATCAAGCCAGAGTTATGGGCTGGGAAATTTCTGACAAGCCCGTATCACCTCCCTCCAAGCACAGAAAGTCCACAACAGTGTAAAATTTGTACAGAAAATCAGATTTCATGCAACATCATTCATTGTTTTCCTTTCTTTATTTCTCTCCCCAACTCCTACCTGCTGAAAGGCAGCAGGGGCAGCACACCAAAACACAGTGGGGCTGGAGTCTGGGCAGTAATGATTCAGCAGCCCAGCCCAAGCATTCTCTCCTGACCCTTTCCTCTGCCATCTCTGGCTGCAGCAGACACAGCAAATGGCCACTTTCTCACCACAGCAGTTGGCTTCTATTGTTTCTCCTGGGCATCAATAGGCCTCCGCCACTCTGTTTTATCCCTGGAACAGCAAGCACCCCAGCAAGCTGCTGCACTGTTTGTCTCTGTGGTCTCCAGAGACAACAGAGACTGAATTTTTTTCTCAAGAAATGACAGGTGTCTGCTCTTTGGCAAGGGAAGTTTAAGTCTAGCACAGCAGACATACTGAGAAGAAAACAATCCTCACCTGGATTGTGCCTTGAGCATACAAGGTAGTTTCACTTGGTAGGGACTGTCTGCTCCAGCAGTTTGGTGCCCTCATGTTGCATGGGGAGGGAGGGACACAATGCCAAGCCTGTAAGCACTATGGGCAGGACCATTCCCTCCAGCTGCTCCTTCTCCCCATCTTTGGGCTCTTCACTGCTGTTTGCCCTCTGTGAGGAGTCAAGCCAGGCCAGACTGTATGTCTCTCTTTGCTTTTGCCAGGTTATTTTTCCCTATATGCTCTCTACTGTTCCTGATGATTTCTTCTGCTCCCTGGCCCCCAAGCATAAAATCCCTGATTTAAACAGATCCACCTCTTTCCCCTCTGCTACTCACTGCACTGGCTACCAAAACCACCTGTATTCCAGGCTCTGAGGTTATCCCCTGCTCCTGGTTCCTGCAGGTCACAACCCATGGAACAGACGCCCATCTTCCCCTAAAGCTCCTGAGGACTGCCCTAGTGGTCTCAGCAGGAGCACCTTTTTTGCATCCATAATTGCAGCAGAAACCCTAAAGGTCCCAAATAAAACAAAAGGAAGCACAGTTTGGGGCACAGGAGTCAGTGCTGCTGGTCTTTCTGATGGCAGTTGAGGACTGATGAAACCATCTTATTTCAGGTTTTTTTGTCCCCTTCATCGTCCTACTTCTTCTGGAGTGCTGCAAGCCTGCCAGGAAGTAGGCTGACCTAGAGAGAGAAACAGATACATTTTTGGTGATGAGAAGGGAGCAAGAAATGGGAGGGTTTCTCACTGGTAAGAAATATCCTTTACAGAACAGCATCAAATTTGGCAGCTCTGAGAAATCTCTCTGGATCTCCTAACCTCATCATATGTCACGGCTAAATGATAAAACATGTTGTTATCTCATTAAACAACAGTGACAAAATCCAGAAAGTAGGACATTGCTTTCTCCTGGGTAGTGCTGCCTCTCAGCCGAAGGCCAGGTGGGCTGCAGGAGGAATTTTGCCACTGATATTAAAAAGTTATATTGTCTCACCCTCCATCATAACCATTTTAAGTAAAAACAATTGCAAAGTAAAGCAGGTGGATGATCAATCAACACTACAGGGAAGAGCAGGGGTCTGTTATGTGAGTCAAAACCCATCTCACAAATGGCAAAACTTTCCATACTGAAGGAAAGACTGAATGGTTGCGGCTAAGAGGATTTTCAGATAATTTCCAGAAATTTCATATTTCAATAGGATTATGATGATCTTTTGTAGGGCCACAACTGCCAAGCATTTAAACAGACACAACTAAAGAAGATCTTTTTAAACGGGAATCAAAAAAAAAAAAAGCAAAAATGTAAGGATTAAATTAATGTTCTGCTTAGAACTTTGATTTTTTGGTACTTCACATTAGCAAACTACATGCATATGTTGTTTTTTTCTTTGTATTAATTGACACATTTTTAGCTTTTCCAGTTGCCCTTCTGCTGTGGCCTCGTGTAACAGAAGGGTCTCGTGGCTCTGCTTTGGATAGACACTGAAGTGCCTGCAGACCACAAGTACTTGCACTGCAGCCAGCTGAGACCATTGAGTTCCCTTTGCTAGAGTTGCCCTTAAAGCCCTTACCAGAGGAGGCCCTATTCTATTTGTCTCAATTAATCTCTAAAATTCAACTTTTGTCCCATCATTCCCTTTCTTGCAAGAAAGAAAACGTAATCAGAACCAACATTACCACTCCTCCCCACTCCAGTCCAACTAACTTCTTCCACCCCATTAAGTGTTATGCATATACCCTCCCCACCCCAATATATGCAGCTCATTGTAGGAACCTATGTAAGATCAATTTCTGTATTTATGTTTTTATTTATCCAGTTATGACAGTGGTATTTCTTCCATTTTTCCATATAACTATGGAATATTTCACAATATATCTTCTTCACACCACTGTGGTATTTTATCATAACTATTTGGTCAGATAGCAGTTATTTCAGTAACAGAATGCCTGCAATCTTCTGTAATTTCGGTACTATCTAAATAGGATTATACAACCTGCGTTAATAATTGATCATTCCCACACAATGTTTACTAATGTAGCTATGTTGAATCTTGTGTAAAGGAGGAAAACAAAAGGTAGAGAGTTTAAATAGCTTGCCACAGGGTTTACCAAGAGTCAATAGTGAAGCCAGAAACAGAAAATACACCAGACCCTTTCTGGATTTGTGATTTCTCCTCCAAGTTCTAGGTCAGTCCAAAACAAATGAGCACAGGATTATCACCACAACATATAGTATTAAATCGCTGATGCTGTTTTAAAAGTAATTCCAAACAATGAAAAATATAGCAGCAAGGTTCTGAAAATATGGCAAGTTCCCGAGAGAAGGCTGGGGTTACTGATGCCACAATGGTTTGTCAACAGGATAAGCATACATCTCTGTCTTTGCTAACAAGTCATAGAGCAGAATCAAGGCTGACATGTTTAACTGCTTTTAATCTCTTTTCTAATACAATTAAATCCATTATTCACAGAAATTTACATACTGTACATTGTGATGCAAAGCTGGGCTTCTGCTCTATTCAGTTACAGAGTATGTTGTATAGGAAGGATGCTAGTGCACCCAGCTTAACCAATACACTTATTTCTAGGCATGAGTATTTTTCCAAGTTTGCACTTTTCTGTGTAGAAAGTTTTGGCCAACAATTCTTTCAGTTCTTCTGGCTACCTATACTTGACTTACTGCAGAACTTACGCAAATTTCTGTAGGCAAAATATGATCACAGTATTGTGAAAAATCAGGTCTTTTTTTTTTAGTTTTTTCCCACATTTTATTATGTACCTATTTTTCTAGGTTTGAGACCAAAGAAGCTTATGTTTCAAAGGTGTTTCAAAAATTTTAGCAGACCCCAAAAAAGACTGAAAAGACTTATTTAAAGTGAGACACACTCTCCCCACACCCAATTAAAATGCTGGCCTGTGGTTCATTAGAATGCTACCAGCAGCATAGCTCCAACTAATTTTCAGTTGTTTTAAAAGACAAAGTAAAAGTGAAAGTAACAGCATAGCTCCAACTAATTTTCAGTTGTTTTAAAAGACAAAGTAAAAGTGAAAGTAAAGTGTGAAGAAGTCGTTGTACAAAATCCTTGCAAAAGTAACACGATGCTTTTGAACTGCATAACACTGAGCCTCAGAGCTACTGGCAATCTACACTGAAAACAGAGAGTCAACTCAGAAATATCTCAAATCCTATGCTGAAAAAATGGGAGATACTGGTTAATCATGACAGAAAGCAAAATCAGATGCCGCCTAAATTATGCAGCACAGTAAAATCCACTTCTTTAAAGAATCAACACCAAAGAATATAGAAGTCAAGTTCTTCACCTGCTGAAAGTGAATTTTCCACTGATTTTGAAATAATTACCATAAATGGCCATATTTGTCCTTTTTTTTTTTTTTTTTTTCTTTCTGAGTGCAAAGGAAGATGCAAAAAGAAAAAAAAACCGCAAGAGAGTACCCCGCCGAAGTCAGTACCATCTGAAAAAAAAACCTGACTACTGGCTGGTTTCTAGTGGTAAGCCTTAAATGTCACAAAGAGAAAAGGAATGGGAGACAGGCTAAAGGAAGGGAAGGCGGGAACAGTCCCCAGGAGCGTTCCGCTCCGGCTGCAGATCCCCCGCCAACTCTGCCGGCGGGACCCCACCGCTGCAGCCTCTGGGCACCCGCCACGCTGGGCGCTCGCCGGAGCTCACTGAAATCCCTGGACCGCAGTGACCTCTAGGGGTGAGTTGTACATCTGCAGGATTCCCCCAGTTCTGAAGGAAAAGTGTTTTTCGTCCACACGAAAAGAGTCTTAAGAGGATTTATATTGAGGGTCACCCAAAAATTCCTCCATTAGTACCTCGACAGTGTATCCAGGTATCTGAAACAGTGATAAGTATTTCCAAATATGAACATAACACAAAACTGTTGCTTTACAGAAAACAGGTTAATGCAATGATCTGAGAACATGATCTCAGAGCGGAAGAAAAAAAAAAAAAAAGTAAAGTCAGACCCTCTGTCTGTTGAATACAGTGGCAAAATTCACAGCTGCCTTAGCGAGTGAAGGATGCAATGGACTTTCATTCATTTTTTACTACCCAAACAAAATGCAGACATAGTCCTGCAAGAAGAATAATACTCTAAAAACACCCCAGCAATCCTTCACACCTAAAAGAAGGTGATTTGTGAGTGTTGTTCTGTGATAACCCATTCCTCACTAAAAACATTGAGAATCCAAATACCATTTACTCAGGGACTCCTTTTTCTTGCCAAATCATCTTGAAAAGTCTCTAAGGCAGAGAAACGTATGCCGCCAGGTTATGTTTTAGTACCTTGCATGAGGAATTAAAAGCTCAGTTCTTGTTATTTCTAGAAGTTGTGTAATCGATTTGTAGCATGCAATAAAAACTACAGGGAATCAGAATAGGTTACATTAATGATTGTACTACTGTTCAATGAAGCTATAGTTGAATTCTAACAGAAAAGACAGGACTATAAACTGGAGGTTGTAATTTACAAATCCCACTTCCAGTCCTATAAAAGCTGTTAAGGAAATCTTCCTGTCTGACCGTCCAGGACCCACTCTGGCGGTCACACTTCTACAACCCCAGAATTTCAACCCAGCTGGTGCCAAACACCCTTTGCAGTGGATGGCTCCAGTGAGCCAATGGGTGCCTCGCTAGATTCCCTAAACACACCACCCTCACAAAGTCAGACCAGTTTTCCTTACAGGCTCAGCCACAGGTTTCCCATAACAGAACCTCAGACATCTGATTTCTCTTTACTTTAAACGTGGCACAGTCACACACAACCAACTTGAGATCAAGCTGAGTGCTGTCGAGGAGGGACCCTGAACCAAGCAGACCCTGAGCTTTTGTATCCACAGTCCATGCACACAGTAGTCTGGGGTCTTCCTGCTGAGCCATTGGCTCCCGCTGTATCTCTGAGTGGCCGGTCACCTGGCTGGTGCCACAGGTCCCCTTTGTCGTGCAAAGGGTCAGTGCCAGATCACTGTTCTTGCTGGGGACTCCAGCCATTTCCCCACACACAAAGTACAAGCTGCAACTTGCACTGCATGGCAGCAGCACACCGAGCTACCCGCACTGAGTGTATTCTCCAGCACCAACTTCCATTAAGGTTGAAGCTCTGACTTTCTGGCTCTTCAAAGGCTTTTTCCCAGAGGTGGCCTGGCCTGTACTGGTATTTCAGAGGTAAGCATTCATATGGAAAGGGGTTGCACAGGGAAACTGTTTTATGGTCTTTTTACTGAACATGGAGGATTTCCTCATGCTAGCAGCAGTGGAACATGGCTACATGTCTGTACACCCTGGCAGAACCTGATGGCTCTCACCACAGGGTTGCCCGTAGTGTCCTTGTAAAGATTTATGAAGTGTGGATGTTAGATGTTTGGATCCAGTGTTTGAGAGGAGAGGGGAAGGTGACACACAGTGGTCCTAAGGAGGAGACAGAAAGTGCGATGATCTGTCCAGATGGCTGCTGAGGAATGGGCTTCCACCTCCTTCCACCATGGCTGATCCTTGTACATTCAAAGGTATTTAGATAACAGATCTGGTTATTTCTCCAATGTAACTTTATTGCCATAAAAATTTCAAAAAAACATTAACTCATCTGCAAGGGAACAAAAAAATCATGAACAATAGAGCAGCTAGTTAGGATTTAGTGGACACAAGACCACAGACAGGGGAAATACTGTCTGGTATAAAATGAAAAAAAGCCCAATGCTTCTTTAAGCAAAGGACAATCAGAGCAAAACAGCCTTGCAAATCAATCATCCATTACAAACCAGAACATATTGGCATCTCAGTCTGCAGTCACTCAGGATGGGGGCAAAGTCTCCTGATGCCAGCATTGCTTGAGGCTTTCTGAGACATCTGGTCATTTCACTAAAAGGTGAAGATTGCAGATAGAACAGAACATATATTGAAATTAATTTAAAAGAAGGGGAAAATTGTCTTGTGAGTGTTGCTGGGATGATTACAGGTAAATGCAGTGCATTGACTAAGCAACAAGCAGGAGGGGGAGGGGAGCATAACTGAGCTTGCTGCATACAACAAAACCAGCATTCAAAGCAATTGATAATATTTTCATAACCTTACTGGAAACATTAAAAGACACAGATTCAAACAGAAGTTAAGTGGCATAACATAAGAGATCATTCTAGAATAGAATTACAAGGCCCTGGAAGCTCCTGTTAACCCTGTGGGGTGACAAACAATCAGGAAACAAAGCTACCCTATAGTGCAAGAAAGTTACACCAGATTGCAGACTGCATGTAGGTTTTACAAAAATATATAATATTTATACATATATGCCCAAACCAGCTATTATATTTTTTCTCTTCTCCCATTGATACTCAAAAAATTCCAGATGGAATCAGACTTGACCTAATAGCAATGTGCCAAGGTGGAACTAACTCTCACAGGAGAAAAGGATGGCATCTTCACCAGTTATGTTCAATTATTGGGAAAAATATTATTATTACCCATGATCAGTAGTGCACCTTCACTTAACATACAGGGGTTATGTCTCAGTTTGAGACAAGTTTAGTGGGAAATGCTCTGGAAGGGATGTCTCCTCCCCAGAAGACAGGTTTCAGCACTCCCTCCCCCACCAATATGAAAGGAATTTCTTGGAAGAAAGTGAAAAAAACTAATTATTTAACAAGCAGAGTGCCGGCAAGGCACAGGAAACAAACGAGTAGTGTCAGATAATAAACTTCCTTGATAATAAACCCACCAGAGAAAGCTGGTGGGTTTAGAGTTCCCTCTGTAGCTGGCTCAGCCCCTCTCGAGGTCCAAGGCCAGGATGCAGCATCCCCACAGCCTCCCTGCTGGTCCATGAGGTCCAGTGATCTGGTTCTCAGACCACAGCTAGGCCGAACACTTACAGAAAAGGAAAAAGAAGTTACTGGAGGATTTCAGTATGCCAGTATGGGAAAATGTCTTTCCTCAGCTAACAGGCTAGCTAAAAGCAGGAAGGTGCTCCCTCGGCTCTGCAGCGGTGAGAACTTGGGGGAATGTGTGTGAGTCCTTGAACACAAACAGCGCTGAAGAATTCACCTGGCTTCTCTCCCCCCTCTTCTGGACCCAGCTTAAAGCTATGGAACCCATTTCTGGGCATAAAGCAGATGATAGGGAAATACAGTATTATTGTAAAATCACCCCAAGACAGGCTATCAAATGGGGAAGGGAGGGGTGGGAGGGAGGGAGTGGGTGGTTTCACCAAACTACTAAAAAAAATGGAGATCAATGGAAAACAGCCAAATCTATCTATGGCACCAAACAACAAGGTCCCCTCATGTTCTCTGAGTGTCTTTACTCTGTCTTCAGTAGCTTTTCATCTGCCTTTGCAAATGAAACTTCTTCTGCCATAGTTACTTTTCTTCTACTTAATTTCTATTTACACAAGGAAGTGAGTTATTGTATGTTTTCTCAACTGTACAATGATGCTGTCTTCACTAAATATTGCCTCTCAGCTCTTCGCTCAAATTTGTGGCTCTTCCTGCAGCATATGACTTGCTTTCATTGAAAGAAAGTTTGCCATTTTGTTAATAAAATTCACATTTTTAAAGAAAGAAACTGAAACCTCTCTTCTAATTACCTACACTCATATAAACTAATGATGCTAGTTTGGTAATGAATCTGTCAAACTCCAATGGTAATTTGCACTTTACACCGGCTCTGTGTGGGTTTGCAATAACATTTGCTACACTAAAAACATGAGGTGAAATCTTGGCCTCATTTGAATCAATGATTTTTTTTTCTCTTTCACCCTCCTCAGGGCTGTGCTGCATTGGTGCCTGCTGAATTCAGAGGTATTATCTGTTCAATTGCTGTGAACACGGCCATATGGAGACATCCTTTGCCACATGGCATCACAAATTAATATCTGATTTTTTTCCCCCAAGAAGTATAAGATGTGTATGCTATATGATGGTGCCATAAAATTTTTATTTAGGTTAAGCCCCTGCTCCCACCAAAATCAACAGTCAAGAATTGTGGTGATCTCAAAGGGACAGGATTTCACCCTGAAACATACAGAAGGGCAGTTCTCTTTCTGGGGAGCACAGAGGAGCTAAATTTGAGTCCTGGAAGCAGCTTTGGTGCAGCTTTGGTGCAATCTCCCCATTCATACAGACGTTTAAGTATAGTGCATCGCCTTTTTGCTGCTCTTTCCCATCTTTTGACTGCTTTACAACACAAGCATTTTCTACTTTTTGTTACACAAGTGTCAGATTTGCTTCCCTTCCACTGTCTTTCCCCTAAAGTTAGGAGCATCCATCAAGTCAGCCATAACTAGGTAAAGCTGAGCAGTTTATGATAGGCATGGGGTCAGGGAAGACAGAGTCTTGCCTCCATTATGTCAATCATTTATGGCTTCCAGCAACTATCTTGAGGAAAGGGATGAACACTCATTTTATTTTCTCAGTTTCCTGTTATTTTATTCAGGATTTTGTTGTTAGAGCAATTACTGTAATATTTGAGAAAAAGAGAAGTCAAGTAACAAATACAGAGAAAATAGAAGTATGGGAAGGAGGAGGAAATGCCTCTGTACGAAAACATAACATGCAGTGAGGGAGTGTCTCGGGTATGTTCTGCTTCAATGAGCACTGGGGCAGTATTCATTCAGCCTTAAGAAGGATGTCTCGGTTATCTCCCAGATGAGGATCGTATAATTATCTCAGAAAAGGTTTATGCCTAGCACTCCTTCTAAAGATAAAATCATTTAGGTTGTTGGCTAAATTGGCCTCAAATAATGCTGAGATTTACCATCTTCTTTCTCTCTCACCCCAGTCCTTAGGTACATCTCACTCACTTCACTGCTCTCCTTCAGCTACCTCTGTTGCCTTCAACTCCCCAGTGAATTAAAGCAGCTCTCTTAAGGTTAGGTACTCCACAGGTGTCATCATCCCCTGGGTCTCTGTCTGAGCCTCATAGTCTCAAAATCTATTTTCCAGACCTATTTTTAGAAAGAGTATACTGTGAAGCAGTGGGACCAATTCAGATTTCAAAGAGTGATAGAATGACCCTTAAGATCATCTAGTTCCAATCTCCCCACTATGGCCGGGGACACCTTTCACTACACTAGGTTGCTCAAAGCCCCATCCAACCTGCCCTTGAATACTTCCAGTGATGGGCCATCCACAACTTCTCTGGATATCCTGTTCCAGTGGCTCACCAACATCATATTCTTCCTGATATCTAATCTAAATCCACCCTCTTTTGGTTTAAAGCCATTTCAGTTTTAGGCCATTTCAACCCCTTACCCTGGTCTTTACATGCCAGCATGGCCAGTGCTTGCTAGGCTAATGATCACATGGCAACATCCCTGGGCAAGCCACAGACAAGGGAGCAGTATGTCCCTCTTCTCTGTATGGAGCACTTGCGCAGAACTGCTGTGGGGAAGATGCAAACTATCATGTGGTAGTATAGAATCACACAGACATCCTGCATGAATAACAGAAACTTCTGTTTAAAGCTTCAGAAAATTCTGTACAAGGAAAGCTTTTCAATAGCTCTGGATTTCTCTTAATGTGCTTTTTGAAGTCCACACAAAGACAATAAATACCTAAAATGTGTAACTAACACAAAATCCTGGTGGTTGCCAGTGAAGAAATCCTGTCTAGACTTTTGCATGTAACTTCCAGTGCTGTGGGTATGCTACTTTATATTACGTTACATGTTGACATAATAGTGGTTTGTAAAAGAACTAAAAAGGGCTGAATCAATCCTGGGAGCAGCTGTGGACAGCTAATAGTATAAAAGCAGTTTAGACAAAATAATGAAAGCATCATAGCTAAAAAAAAGTAGTGCAACAAGTTTTTATTTCAATGTCATCTCTCCAATAACAACAAAAATTAAACAGAATAAGTTTCTTGATGTGAGGCTAACTCTAACAGGGAAATTGGACCACTGCTTAGACATCAAGGTATCTTTCAAACCACTTATGTTTTTATACCTGTTGTGAAGAGGTTGCTTGCCTCCCACAGACTGTAAAACTCATGATTTCTGTTAAGATGTCATCTCAACTTCTTAACAATAAAACACTCAAGACAACAGAAATGGTGTTTTTTCAACTTACTGTTCAAGATCTCACTAACACAAAACTGTACACAGAAACTTGGTGCTCTCTTGAGTTTATATAGTGTCAGTTTTACCTCCAATGTTTCATTTGGCATGCTTGTCAGTGCTAGCATTGGACTGTAAAGTAAACAAATGAAGTTTTGTGGGGAGAAAATATTCACTCAGAGTTTCCATTGCTGAATATTGCAGAAACCTAGGAAAAGAATATTTAAGACAAGGCAGTGGGCAATCTTCATTCATTTCCACTTCCAGTATCTTTTCCAAATCCTTTCTTTCCT
The DNA here is from genome assembly GCA_013397175.1 of Platysteira castanea. Lineage (NCBI taxonomy): Eukaryota > Metazoa > Chordata > Aves > Passeriformes > Platysteira > Platysteira castanea. The sequence goes on from VYXC01010088.1 coordinate 28,676, forward strand.
CAGCTACTTTAACTCCTAATAAAAAAATCAGTATGTTGAATTAAAAAATAAAATCTTCATTCCCTAATGTACTTTATCCAAAAGTATCATCAGGGTCTCATTCAGCAGTTGGCTGAAGCTGCAAGGCTAATGTTCATGTCCATTAGTGAATATTAGAGTTGGTCTGATTTTACAGTCATCTTGTCTTCAATAGCCCGTAGGTTTTCTATGGCAGGCTGTTTGTAATGATAATGAATTGATCACTGCTGGATTGCTCAAGAACCACATCAGCTTTATAGACGGTGTGCTTAAGCTCCCTCAGATTTACATTCACTCAGCAGCTCCAATTACCTCAGCCCTGTGCTGCAAGTGCTTGCCATAAAGAAACGAAAGCATTCAAACTAAACAGAATGGGTTTTTATCAACCAAATGTTTTAACAATTTTAAAGTTTTGGGGCTTTTTCTCTGTCTAGGATTCAAGGTCTATCCAGGTTTCAAGTAGTGAGGTTTGTAGCATCCATAATATTGTCTTTGAAGTAACAGACTGAACTAAGGGCGTGCAAAAGAGAGAAAAAAGGATCCCTGCACCATCACTCCTGCAGTTTCTATAGTCCAAGGCACCAAGTCAATAAAACAAATGGTACAGGAAAGAAGAATGGTATGAAATAGTAAAGCACTTGGCATTGCAATAGGTAAACACCAGGATGCTGTTGTGGTATTTTTGTGGGCATCGTGAGACACAATCAGTTTAAGGAGATTTTCCCAATTATTCAAGGTGTCTTTGAATACATTAGTGATTCAAATTCAGGACAAACAAGGAGAGTATTCATATTACAGGATATGACCCATATTTTCTTAACCCAGCCTACAGTTTTAAGACTATTGTATCACATCACTGCTTGAGCAGGGCAGGAATGCTTTGTTTGGCAAAGTTAGTGGTTGATTTTTCAGTAATTTAGGTCAGACTAGTAAATATAAATTACAGTGAAAACTTGTCTAACATCAACATGCATGCTACTTTAAAAGTCTAGCTATCATTCAGAGCATGTTTAGAACAGAATGACAAAGAGAATGCTGCTTCATACTTGAACAACTTGCTTTCAAATTCTAGGTCCCATGTCACTTTTGCTAAAACCAAAATTTTGTGTTTCATTCTCTTTCACACTCTTTGGATTGACCACAGAGTTTTCAAGAGCTGACAGATTTTTTTGTATCATTGAGATCAATCAGCAGGATAAATATCAAAATCCTGTAGGATCTTCTAACTCTATATAAGATTTGGAACATTTCTCTTATTTCACACAACTAGGTCTAGAGCTTAGAACATCTCGGCACTAAGCTAACATCGAAACACAAAACAACAGCTCAGGAGAAAGGGAGGTGAGTCTGGTGTTATTCAGCTTTAAAAACACATATTTCAAATTATCCAGTAGTTAATTTAATCTGACAAATGCTGACGGTCTACATGAAATGAATTTTTATGCCTGTCTAGTCCCTGGTACAAAACTTTCAGCACTAAACAGATTTTGACTTTAGTCACAATTTCTCTTCTTAAATATATTGCTGAAACAGGCTCAAGCACTACGATTGATTCTGCTAAACAGCCTATTCATGCCCACATTACCACTAACAGTCCCACTGAAATTTTGCTCACAGGTAAAATTAGGATCCAGCTTCATATTCCCAAAGCATCTCTTTCAGTATGCAAATGCTTGCCATGGCAACACTCATCACAACACTGGTGTTGCATTGAGTGACTACCTACTCCCCAGGAAGGAGACCTGGTCCTTCAGAGCTTTTATTCTGCCACAACTCAAAGCTTTTTATCTACACTGGAAAAGGGAAAAAAAAAGGAGTGGGGGCATAAACATTTATTAGCACATCAGTTTATGTAATTTCTGCAACACAAAGACACAGAAGAAGCAGCTGTCACCTGCTATTTCGGATTATGGCTCTTCAACATTCTTTAGGAGGATACCTTTAACTTTCAGTCATGTTTCTGACCAGTCTTTAGCCTTTTAGGATGAGCCAAGCAAAGTAGAATTCATTTTGTCGTCGTTGTTATTAATACTGTTGATTGGCATCTGAAGGACAGTTTTCCTCTGGGAAAATCCTGCAATGTTTTGCTGCAGTAACATATGTTTGGGGTGGCAGGGGTAAGGTATTTGTTATCAACCATATGATGGAAAAATGCTAGACAGTAAAACAATCTGTAGAGATCTATGTCAGAAGGAGTGAAAACTTTGAGGGAAAAAATCAGAATGTTTAGGTGTCACTTTGGTGAGGTTTGAGATGGCTCAAAAGCATTATTGGGGAATTGGATGTTTGGAGTGCTTGATATTGGAAGCTCGGGATATTTGATATTGAGGATACTGTATTATTTTTCTGAAATAATAATTTTCCTTTGAGGTGAAAGAGCTATTGAAATAATTCACACTCCAAATGCAAAAGGTCAATATTTTAAAAAACCATCCAAAAAACCACAAACAAACAAACAAACAAACAAAAACAAACAAACAAACAAACAAAACCCCAAAAAACAAAAACCCCAAGACTGAAAAAAACTAAACTGGATTTGGTCTTCCTTATTCTGTTGTTATGTTCTATTATTCACTCTAGCACAGACGACAACTGACTGTCATGGTTTAACTTCAACCAGCAACCAAGACCCATGCAGCTACTCGCTCACTCACTCCTGGTGGAATAGGGGAGAGAATCAGAAGAGTAAAAGAGAAAAAACTGCTGGGTTGAGGCAAAGACACTTTATTGGTAGAGCACGTGTTGCACGTACAAGCAGAGCGAAAAAAAGGAATTAATTCACCACTTCTCATGGGTGGACAGGTGTTCAGCCATCTCCAGGAAAGCTGGACTCCATCATACATAATGGTGCCTTGGGAAGACAAACACCGTAACTCCAGATATCTTTCCGTTCCTCCTTCCTTCCACCACTTTATATACTGAGCATGAAGCCATATCGTCTGGGATATCCCTCTGTTCAGCTGAAGTCAGCTGTCTCAGCTGTGTCCCCTCCCAGTTTCTTGTGCACACCCAGACTACTCCCTGGTGGGGCAGTATGAGAAGCAGAAAAGGCCTTGAGGCTGTGCAAGCACTGCTCAGCAGTAAGTAAAACATCCCTGTATTATCAATGCTGCTTACAGCACAAATCCAAAACGTGGATTTTCTTCTACTATGAAGAAAATTAACTCAAACCCAGCCAAAAGCAGCCCACTGAATTACAAGGAAATAGGAGTTTTTAAATGTATTTTATAATTGCAACCACTGAAGCAAAACAAAAAATGTATCCTTAGGAAGACAGAGAAATTCTCTGATGCCATTGCTCATCTGAAGGATTTTCCTTGCTGATATGATGCCTTAATGTGTAGCCCCACTCCCACGGACCGTACGCGTGGCAGGGACACACTCGCCTGGGGATAGTCCCGGCGCCACAGGTGCCGCGCCCCCCACTTCGCCCCTACAGGCCCCTTCTCACCGCCCGCTGCCGCTCCCGTTTCTGTCCGAAACAAAACTCGTTCCTGTGGAAACGGCGATAGAGCCGTCCCTCGCAGGCACTGCGTTCCCGCCCACAAGGGCTCCGAGGGGCGCAGCCCCGCCTCTGCTTCCGCCCCCTTGGGCGGCAGCAAAAGCAGCACCGCCCATGGGGATGGCGTCCCCCCCCGCACGTCCCACGTTCCAGCGCCGCCAGGGGCTGTGCGGGCTGGGCCGTGGCCGTGTGGCGCCGGCCCGTCCGAAGGTGCTGGGCCGGGCCCCGGTGCCGCCCCACGCCCCGGCCGTTTCCAGGGCGACGGCAGGGGCCCCCTCAGCCCCCGCCCGCAGAGCGGCGCTTTTCCGCCTTCCCTCACAGCAGGCGTGGGGCCTCCGAGCCCGCGGCCACGGCCCGTGCCCGCGCCTCGAACTCCGGGAAAAACTCAAAAGAATTCCTTCCTTGCGCACAGCAGAAGTTGGGCCCCTCTCCGAACTGGCCTGCTTCAACTTGCTGAGGTCCAGGACCTCTCTTTCCGCAGATGGAATGCTGCCCATGTTCACCGCCGTATAGGAGGCGGGCGCCGCTCCCCCTGTTCCGCAGTGGCGCGCACCGAGGCGACCCCGGCCGCTTCGAAGAACCTGTCCCGGTTACGCCTAGGGGTCCCTAAGCGAACACAGCAATCAAAACCCGCGCCTGCTACAAACCAAAAGCTTTGGAGTGTCATTTGCTCCTCTACACCAATACACAAGCTCAGCCGGTGGCACACACACACACACGCCCCGCCTTTCCCCCCTTCCCCCCTGCCGAGCTGGGGCAAGCTGCGAAAAGCAGCGAAAGGAAGAAAAGCCCTTGAGTACCCACTCCAAATGCAAGTCCCTCTCCACACCCATGCCGGGCCAGAATAAGTGACCTAACAAACCTTACAAAGACGGTGGGATCCTGCAAAAGGTAGCAATTTGGTTCCTAAGAACTGAGATTTTACGGAAATTGCTAGCAATTACTGGAATTACACAGATGCACAATACACACACAGATACGCAGCACACACACAGATACACAATAACACAATACACAACTAAAACAGCTGCCTTTGTGTTACCTCCTGTGGGGTCCTGGCACCATGGCTCCTCACCTCAGGTCACTGCAGGGAAATTCTTTTGAAAGTTGCCAGCAGGGAAGAATTCCTTGCAAGATGTATCCGATCTGGTCCAGAAGAAGGCTACCGGGTCCCAGTCTCATCAGGGTTGCCAGAAAACTGATGCCTTAAAGACCTAGAAATAAATCAACACACTTTTGAGATAATATTAGTATAGGAGGTAATATAAAGGCAGGTATTTATTGGAGGCCTCCAGGGGCAGATATGGAAAATGCCCACCCCTGCAGGGGGCGAATACAGCACTATGAGTTTAGCAAATTAACATAACTGACAAAAATCCCCAATTAGAGACCCAAGTGGTGAGGTAGTTCCCCTTCAGTTCAACACTTTTCTAAATCCTCCCACCTTAGGTAAGAACTAAACTTACTTTATTAAAATGTGTCTTGAAGAGCTGGTTTCAACCTTGACTCCCAGAGAGCCAGGATAGGATAGGGGTCTTGGACCCCTGGAGCGTGGAGCCTCTGGAATGTGTTTTGTCTTTCTGCCTATCAGGGTAGGGAAAAGTACTGGGGCTAGCTATGAATACAGTAATAGGTTACAGAGCTACAAATATATGTGTAAAGAATATAGAGAATATACAAAAGTAAAACAGACAAAAATCAATTCAGCATCAGATGGAGGCCAGTTGAAAGCCACCAGCATCAACAAATGCCTCGTCTGCGTCAGGACATCCATCTTGGTCCGTCTTCCCCAGCATTCTGTCTCCGACACTGTCTAAGGCAGATGTGCAGGTAAAAGAAAAGGTCAAGTGGGGACTGACATTTCCCCAGTAAACTCATCCTGCCTCCAGTGCAGAAATCTCTGGGATTTCTTGGGTCGGAGATGATCTATTTTCTTTTAATAGTGGATGTCTCTTTTACACTTCAGTTTGTTTCACACTGAAAGGAAAATCAATGAGGTAAAGTTTATGTATTTTCCTGCCTGTTCTCCATATCTCAGAATTGTCCCAGTTTACATATACACACCTTAACCACTGAGGGCAGATCCATTCTGCCAGTATGAAGTATTACCTCTTCATGAGAAACTTAGGATTCTGTACCATTATAGATGCAGTTTAATCGATAAAGAATTCCCCACACCAGACAGAATAGAAATATCTCTAAAATAGTTATAATTATATATATAATAAATATACAAATGCAAAGCTACATTTAAATTAGACCTTTTTAGGTCTTAAAAGTCATTGAACTAAAACAGAATAGTTCCGTTGGAAGGAACTGAATAAGTGATCATCTAGTCTAACTGGGCTGGAGTACTTATACAATTTCCAAAAGGCTTAGCTTAAACCCAGTGCTACTCTCCAAGGAACATCACCACCAAAGGTTAACCACTGAAATAAATTAGAACAGAAAGAAATAACTCAAGATTCTTTCATATAAGTTTTCATTATCTGTCTTGAGAAAAGGAACACTTAGGGGAGACCATATCACCATGTTCAAGTATTTAAAGGGTGGCTGCAAAGAAGATGGAGGCTTCCTTTTTTTTAGGAGTGACATGGAAATGATGAAGGGTTATAGGTACATTTATTCCTGAGAAGATTCTGATTAGACACAAAATAACAATCTGCCGTTGTAATGGCCCTCCCAGGGTGGTCAGTTCCACCCAAAATAGAACCCAAGACTCCCACAGAGAACCTCTCTGATTCCCTTCCAGCTCAGCTAGCAGGAAGGCACCATACTTCTAAGATCTACAAATACAGCCATGGGATGGTTCCCTTCATTCATAATAATCTTCTCCCTGTGGCATGTACAATATTTGGGTTCCAGACTCCACAAAATGGTGGATTAAAACTCTTGAGAAAGGTTTTTTTCTGCTAGAGTTTTCCATGTCCCTTACTGTTCAAGACATCTCAGAACTGGTAGCCTTCATGAAGCTAGGAGAGACAGTCTTATGTACACATGATGAACAAGGCATTGGACAACGAATTTGGCATCTGTCAGAGACTGAAATGTTATAATTTATGGCTTAAACATCTTCATGAAGGACTTTTGCCTATTACAGCAAAACTGTATAAAAAAAGCTGCTTGGAAGACCACCACACCCTGAATGGGGCCCTGACGGAGGCCCTGAACTGCAAGTTGATGGAGATAAGATAAAGGGACTCAGGTCTGGGCTGGGGGAGAATACACTCACAGGAGGATTAAGCCTAGCACCTTAGGGGTGGAGACCACAGCCCCAGGCTTATCTACTGTCAGGCTTGCACAGACCCTCACACCAAAGGGTGGGGGGAGGAGAGGTTTTGGGTGTGTGGTGAAAAAGCTTCTGGTCCAAGGCAGTGAACATCCATCCTCCACCGTGCAGAGGAGCCCAGCTGCAGGGGCCCCTTCACTCCGGGAAAAGCCGCATTCACATGAGGGACAGCAGAGGGAGTGACATGGCCCATCAAAGGCTCCCCCAAAAGGGGTCCCAGACCCTGCACCAGAGCACTGCACATGATGCAACAGATCCACAGTGTTGCAAGGGACAGTGTCAAACCAAGCCCCCTCAGGGGAGGTACCTCGGCATTCCCACCTAGCCCAAGCATATGTTAATCCACTGGATTCTATACTTTTTGGCGGGGCAGCAGGGGACCCTCACCACTAAGACGTCCAGATGGAGGGAAGCCATGAGACATCACTGGGACCCTCGGCAGGGTGATATGCTTCTACCTAATCCCTGTCACTCTTCCTGTCTGCCCCACACACACCTCTTTTCCTATTTTTCTTTTTCTTTCTTTCTTTTTTCTTTTTTCTTTCTTTTTTCTTCTTCTTTCTTTCTTCTTTCTTTTTCTTCTTTCTTTTTTCTTTCTTTCTTTCTCTTTCTCTCTCTCTTTCTCTTTCTCTTTCTTTCTCTTTCTTTCTCTCTTTCTCTCTTTCTCTCTCTCTCTTTCTCTTTACCTCTTTTACTATTAAATAAAATATATCAAATTTTTGGCACCAATATCTAACTTCGTTTGGTTTTAATCAAGTTTTGGGGTATATTTTGAACCTTTCTGGGTTCAATCCATTTTATTCACAGAGATTTTCTTAGTTTTCTTTTCTCTTCCATGTTTAAATCGGTTTGTAACAGTATCTCACCCAGGAGGTAGTGTCTGGTCTCCTGTGTTCAAGAAAGATCAACTCAGACAGGAAGGAAGGAAAGAAACTCTTTAAATTAAAAGACCTTGGGGGCAAGAGAACAAACTGAGAAGAAAATGACCATTAAAAGCATCATCAAAACAAAATGCTAAAATAGTCTTTAGCAAGAATAATAAGGAAAATAAATTTAACTGGGTCTACTGGACTGTGTTCATTTCATAAAAGGAAATATATGGAATAGTTGCCACTGAAAATAGGAGGCTGAAATTGAGAACCTTCCAGTTCCATGTTCCTAACTGTGTTTCAGAATTTAAAAAAAATGTGTACATTATTTTGAATAGTTCAGGCTCAGGCAGGCTTGTCCTTTTTTATATGATTTGTCCGCTTTCAAAATAAATTTCAGTCTTATACATATCTATCTGTCTGTCAATCTCTCTACCTCCCTCAGACTTCACATTTATTAGTGATTTGACAAGGTACATTTCAACTAATAAATTAGATTAAAAGAAACCTGAGGAGAGGACCACAGTTCCTGACCTAACCTCCCACCAGCCTCAGAACTGCTGATGTAGTTGGGAAAACTGCCAAGTTTTCAGGACAAATCTTTTTTGGGTCTGAAACAACAGTGACATATTTCAAACTAAGTGCAGGTCAGTAAAAATCACTTAAATTTAAGTTAGCCTTCTTACTCAGACAAATTGAGAGAGAAGGGTAATACCAGTTATGAAGCAGAGGAAAAACTTCAGGAAAAGGCTGGGGAAAAAGCTGGTAGTATCTGTAGAATGGGAGTGAGAGTGGGACAAGCACAGCTGAGCAGGCAGTGGAATATGAGACAAGGTGTGACATTTGCCACCTGGCCGAGGTGAAACAGGTCTCCCCTTTGATGAAGCCATGTCAGGGATACAGTCTTGAGCTAAGAAACAGGGCAACATGCTACCTTGATTCTGGCATTTGGAAATCTCACCAAAAAACCCTTCTGTTTTCACAGACTGTTAGAATTGATTTCTCAGGCCTCACCCTGAAAATTAAAATAGAGAAAGGTATTTTACCACATTTATATGAACTTCTATCCAATCCTATATACAGATTTCATGAATTTAATGCTGAGCAAGTATTCTGACCACTTACTAGGTAATGACTTTATTGTCACTTTCCTATTCTGTGCTGTTCACCTAAAATCAACACAGTAAAATAATAATTTTAGTAATTAGTCTGATCATTTAAGTTAGATAAAGGTAAGGGGGCAGATCATGCCCAGTTCTCAAGTGGCCCGTCTCCATTGAGAGACTGATGTAGGACAGAATACATTCTCTCTATGAAGTGGTCTCTGCTGGACAAAGCAAAAGCAATCACTTCCTTTACTATTTCTTTTATCTTTTTGACTATAACACAGAGCAGCATCATTAAGATTGAATTACAGAGCTCTCAGATTGCAAGCCCAGAGGAATACGGCTTAAATGACAGAAATTACTGTACATTACCACTTACAGAGGTTAGTGCAAAGCTCTCATGATGTGTGTCCTTCAGCTTCAGGGGAGACCATTTGAGTCCCTTCTCACTTGTGTTGGTATAAATCTAGAAAAATTTAATGCAAGTCAATACATCATATCTGAATGCATGTCTGCAGTGGAGAGATCTCTGCCCAGGGTTACTACTTCATTAATTTCTGATTCTTTACACCTGTTGAACTGCAGGTTAACTTACTAAAACATTGCATATCTAGAAGTTCAAGCATTAAAATGGCACTAACTACATCAAAAGCAAAGAAGTGAACTAGAAATACGTGAATTAATCCTTTCCAACAGTCACAGGAGATTATAGCATGACCAAGACATCATAAACTAATTTTCATTGCTCTTTTATTAATAAGATTCATTTCTCCACTATCATTCTTTACTTCTGTCAAAGCCACTTGCAAATAAAATCTCCATTTCCAGCCATTTGAAATATTGAAATTTTGGATGCGTTGTAATAAGTAGTCATTTGGCTTATTTGAATCTGCACAAAAGAGCTGCCTTTAATTCTGGTAGTAAGCAAAGGGGAGCCAGAGGACACTAAAATCTACTTTGCATCCTTAATGACTCCCATTACACTGTCCTTAGGCCTTTTTGGGATCTCTATTATCCAGCGTATTATGGGCACTCAGAACTTTAATCAAATCAAGACATCTGACCCAGGACTACTCAGGTTAATATGCACCCCACTAGACCCAAAAGATATGGGGAAAGTCTCCTATCTTCTTCGAGGGGTATTTCACTACTAAATGGAAAAGATTTAGCAGAGAAACTTCCATGACATCCAATCCAAAGAGCAGGCCAATGGCAGGCATAGAGAATGTCAGACCAGCTCCAGTCCAGACACATGAGCCAGGCTGAGCAGCATGCTAACAAATGAGCTGGTTTTTTCCATTGTAAAATAACGTCTTATTTTTCTTTAATTTTAATCTCTTCTTCCTTTGTTGGTGAAACTGGAAGAAACAAATCTGCTTAAGGTTGTTGGTTTGATGTCTAAAACAAAGCCACTTTGTCACAGAAGTTCTAAAAGGTTCTTAAAAGCTATTTGGAGTAACAAAACACACAAAATCCTGCTATGTACAGACTGCAGTTCTCTGCTTATCAAGAAGACAAGTGAGCCCCACAGAGGGCACCGTTAGCTCATCTATCCTCTGTCCCCAGAAGAGGATGTCACTGCCTGCTTACACACAAACCCCCATACATGCTCATCTGATAACAAAGAGATTTTAGTACATCCAAAAGTCTCTGGTTATTATTTTAGCTGCTGCGGCACTAGTGCTTCCACTAATCTCCAAAAGCAAACTGGGCATTGCATTCCTGTTGGCAGCAGCATTCTCCTACCACTCTTGCCCAGCAATGACTGGGAACATTTATTTCTACTTTGAAGGGTGCTACCCACATGTCAGAACCCACATATACTTGGAACTTTCCTAATGCCTTTGGCACTGTGGTACGTAAAGCTGTGGTCTTCCACCAGTACAAATGTGCTCTGAGTCACAGGTTAGGTCCTAACTCTGCCCAGACTGTTCTTAGATATATAGCCAACAGTCTTAATACTGAGGAAACTGACGCTTTAGTATGGCTGGAGAACATTGAAACGCTTAGAGCTGTAGAAGTAAAAGCTTACATCCAGCTTCTGCTCCCTATACAGGTGACCAGTAAGCACGGGGATGTATAGAGTTGAAACCATTATTTCAAATAGATTATTTAGCTACTATATTCCACCTACTATGGGCTATAAATCCTAACAAGAAAAATACATGAAGCTGAATAATTCAACTTTCATCCAAATTCATAGATGGACACAGAACTCACGTTATTCAGGCTGACACTCTTATCATAGGTCAGTATCACAATCACGTAGGTTTTGATTTGATGTTGATAAAGCAAGATTGATGAAATATGAATAATTCTCACTACTTTTATTTTATTTCCATGGTGTTAAAATACTGTAGTTAAGTCAGTTGTACTTTTTGTCTCCAAATAGCTTGATTTTATAAGTCACAGAATGATAATAAAAGATGTCCATTATCCACACACAGAAAAGCACATACATATAGTATTTAATTCAAACATACAGGAGAAAATGTCTCACCAGTTGATGGAAAAGTACTTGAGCTAGACAAGGACAATAACTGACAAAATGATATTATTAGGATAATTTTGCAGTCATTTTTTATTCCATAAAGTTGTATTTTTTGTAAACCTGACATTTCCAAAACAGTGCAAGTGAATCAGAATACAGGTGAACACAAGCTTCTAAATACAGGTGACATCACTAAGAGTGAACACATTCTTTCAACCACAAGTTCACAAAAAGAAACATACAATTTTACGATATATAAGCAGTGACATTCTGAGAAAAAGAAGTGACGATGGTGCAGGTACTCTACTGTGTATGCAAACCAAGCTCCAAAAGCAATTAGTCTTCATGCCAGTTTAATCAATGCATATTAAATGAATGAAATTCTACTTTCATTTATATCCAAGAAACCCTAGCAAGTGAGCAGACTTGGACAAAGGATAGAAATTAGTTCCATGACTCCCTTAATTCTTTAGTGAAAGGAGTATTATATATTTCCATGCCACATGGATACTATGCTTTAAACTTGTGCAAGACTCCAAAATGTGCCCATAAACAGAAGACATTCAAGAAAGTTGATACTAAATATTGTCAAAGAAAAATTTTTCACAACTATTGCTTTCAGCAAGCTGGGCTACCTGCACATCACTGACTTGGTATGTGGGGTCATTACCATTCATGTATTTTAGGCATAGAAAGGGCTGTTTCCACTGTTATGCTTGGCATTGCAGAAGTCTTTGCCACTTTGAGGTGAAAAGATTGCTGAAGTGGTTTACAGGCTTGGAGTTCACATCAGGCATAATTCCTCTCTCATATAATCCAAGCAATTTGTGAGATGACTTCAGTTCAGAGACTGCTCCAGTATTTTCTACAGTTTGCTGACTTCCTCATTACAATCAAGCAAATAAAGAACAAGTTTATTCAGAAAAAACTAGCAGGTGTTTTAGTTAGCTGCACCAGCCAAGTACCAGAGAATACTAGTGACATCCTTGGAGCACGCTAGTTGTGCTGTTGCTTGGGGAGGGATTTCCAGACTCAAACCCTTTGGTTTTTAAATGAAAACATGCTGTGAAAGGTGGCTCATCGCTGTGCCGTGGGCCACCAAAACTGTGAAATGACTGTGATCTTCTTGAAATCAAGGTGGAAACTACACGGGGTTGCAACAGCACAGGCTCTGCATTAAGTGATATTTTTCTTTGATTCCCTCCCCTGTCTTTCTTCCTGATCATCTTTGTCTGAGATTGTTTTCTTCCTATTCTGAAAACAGCTTCAGGGGTACTATTTTTAAGAAGACACCTTGTACATTGCAAGCTATAGATATCTCAGATACTAGAGCATTTGAAAATGTTACTGCCCCATTTCTAAGTTTCCTCCTCCGTAGGTTATAGCTAGTGTAAAGTTTTTTTCCAGAACCTGCTGGAAAAAAAAAAAGGCAAAAAAAGGTTCAGCAAATCTTTCAGTAAAGTAGTCCAAGAAAACTTATGACATTGTCTCAAAATGGATTAATTAGAAAGCACTTGTACAATGACTACCCCCAGCCTCTGTGCAAGCAGAACAGCACAAAGAAACCAACAAGTAGCTGACAGATGGGAACTTCCAGACCCCTAAAAACAATTTCCAAAGTAACCATGTCTCTAGATATTTATGATTATTTCTTAATTAAAAAACCCCAAACCCAGCAGTTCTATAGCAGACGTATGTTCTACACATTCTTGAAGTATATTAACTTTTCATAAGATTTTGGGATTAGAAACTGATTACAACCAACTGATATTAGTGGGACTTTTTGTTTGGTTGCTTTTTAAGGAGTGGAAAGGTGCATCAACTGTATTTTAATATGAAGAACTGGTATTATTCATTGTCAAATCTAAGTATCCTAACTGGAAACAAGCAAGAGCCATAATGGAATTTGATAAAAAAAAAAAAGGAGAAAAAAATTTGAAGAGTATACATATAAAACCAAAACCATCCATGACAACAGAACTACTGAGTGCCTAGCAGTGATGATACTAAGAATTTGTGGATTATTTCACAAATATGGCACTTACCTGGCCAACAACTAGATTTTCACAAAGGAATGACTTGTGCTGGATCAATTCTATGACAATTCAAGTCAGAAATGAAAAAAGTTCAGTATGGGCTCAAATGTGATTTACTTTTATTTGTTTTTCACAAATAAAACCATTTTTGCTTTGAGACAAAACAAAAAAAAAAATGTCCAATAAAATCTGAAATGCTAAACTTGTAAATTTTTTAAACTCTTTTCTTTATGTAGTTTTAAAAGATATTTTAAAGGCATAACTAATTTTGATTTTTAAAATATTGTAAGGAAGCATTTTTGGCAGATTTCGAGGTAAATTTTTGTTTAAAAAGTGGAAATTAATGCTTTCAGCTTTTCAAAGGGAACCTTCTCCTTTTTTGAATGGAAACTTCTACATTCAGTTCAATTCACAAGTAGTTTCACTTTTGCCCTGAATTATTTTTTCTGCAATTTTACTTCTTAGTAATTTTTGGGGGGCTCAATTTTATAGAGAGCAGATACTGAAGATTCTTACAGGTAATAAACAGACCCCTTTTCTTAGCAAGTACTTTAAGCAATTTCAGTTTATAGCTGTGAATCAATCTCACATCCAATTTCTGTCTGACTTAGGGGTTTTTAACAGAAAAACCAGACGATTAGCTTTTGCTGGTTAACAAAACTAACTGATGTCAGACATATACTGCGAAGAATTCAACAACCTTCAATATTAGAGGCAGATATAGATTAGATACCTGAAGGAAACTCTTTACTGTGAGGGTGATGAGAAACTGGAAGAGGTTGCTCAGAGAAGTTGTGGATGGCCCATCCCTGGAAGTGTTCAAGGCCTGGTTGGATGGGGCTCTGAGTAACCTGGCATGGCCATGGGCAGGGAGTTGGAACTAGATGATCTTCCAGGTTCCTTCCAACACAAGCCATTGACTCTCTGACAATACAGCAGTTCAAGACCAGACTGGATTGGGCTTTGAGGAACCTGATCTAGCAAAAAGTCTCCCTGCCCATGGCAGAAGCATTGGAACTAGATCTTTAAAGTCCCTTCCAAGCTATTCTATGGTTCTGTCTCTAGATGATAATACAACAGTGCAGTCAAATGCCACCAGCCTTTTGGTTTTGCACTCTGATGGAAAATCTGCACTCCACCACATGCTTGTAACAGGATTTCACTGTGGATTTTGGCTTAAATGATCATTTGTCACACAGAATCTGTCAAATCAACAATTATTGTTTTAAGAAAGATAGTTGAACAGACTAATAATTTTTCTTGTCAGATGTTGAATCAATACACTTAATTCACTTTAAAACTATTTTCTCCCTAATGCTCGCAGATAGTTAATAGTTAATAAATATTGATCAATACTGTAGTAATAGCAGACACTTGATGATGGTGGCAGTAAAAAGCAAACAGGAATATGGATGTGGTCCATTTCTTAAAATATTGAAGCTATCATGAATATGGCAAGCAAGACCTGTCCTCAAGCAGATTTCTTGCAAGTCCTCTGCGTTCAAGTTTCCAAACTTCCAGCTGTTCTTTTACCACACCCTTAAGGAAGAAGACATCCTGCAACCTTTCAATCTGGTTTCACTTTCTACTACAGAGCTCAGCCTTTCTTTCCTTTACATGGATTTTATAGCAACATGACATTTACTCCTTATTTACACAAAGTGCAAAATACAAGTAGAATCTAAAACCAAGTCTTACAGAGTTCCACTATTTTTATTCAGAAATCCAAGAGCTTTTTGAAGAAACATGTTTGAATCAATTACAATTAGATTTCTTCTAATTCAACAAATGATTTCTTAAAGAATTACCAGCAATCAAAGTGGCAATCTGACATCCAATAACATCTGCACCTTGACTAAACTTCCTTCTAAATTCTTGAGGAAATACATTCAGTACTTGGAACACCCAGATAGGCAATCTCAAGACTCAAAGATCCAAACATTTTAATGCTTCCATCTACTTATCGCTCTTAAAATTATCATATAAACAAACTCATGACTCAAGTATGTAACTCACATGGCAGACATAATGCTCATGGCTTGTAGCAATTTATCAGTTGCTTTGATAGCAACAGATAACAATCTTTAACAGTAGCTTTAACACTATCCATCTTAATATTAATATGACTTAATTACTTTTTTTTTTAATTTAAAGGAATTTGTCAATGCCATAGTGGTTGTCCCAATTATATCCTTTTGGTATCTCAACTGTACAGTCCTAGAGACTACAAGAGAAAACTTCCCAAAGAGAACATTCTGAGATGCCTTCTTCAGTCAGCCAAAGCAAGCTACATCTTGCTACATGTCACCGAAGAAGTGGTTTCATCCTCTCCCATCCAGGCTAGGAAAGGACAGACTCAAGATACAGAGTATCACAACTGTGAAATACTTTAGGTTCTTTAGCTTATAAATCAAACACCAAATTCAATTTAAAGAAAGAGACAGTGAAAAGATTTTGGCTTATTTCCATTAAATGATCTATATATGATATTACCAAGCCTTGTGAATTAAGCATATGAGGATTTCAGCTACTTTTATCTGCAAATCTCTCTTTTCTCTCTTGCATTGATGTTTAAAAGTATAATAGAATATATATATATGTATTTCCAAAGATTTAGCCAGATATCAGTGCTTGAGTGAACTATATAGCTATTCAATAGAAATTATAAAACATTGATACAAATATAAAGACATACTCAATATAAAAAGCTTAAATTTATAAAAAATATTTTTAGGTAAAAGTCTTCCCCTGAGGGCATACCACATAGTTGGATTCATAAATATTGCTCTGCACTGCAGCTTGGTTACCAAAGTTCAAAGTTCAACTCTTAAACGAAGTGTGAATCGCTCCAGTCACCTGACATGGCTGCAGTGGTTGCCTCAGGATATGTTCCCTAGCTTTTTGGAGTAATAAAGACACAGCATCAATGGGGTCTCCAAAAAATCTGGAGAAGATTCCTTCTTCCACATATGGAAGATACGAGAGCAGGACCTATAGGCTAGCGAGTGCATGTCACATGACTGGGCTTTTGTTTTCATGGGCAATTTACTGATTTTTCTGGACCCAGTTCCAACTCTCTTCGTTCTCCTTTCTGCTCTTTTCAGCCTCAATAATTTCCTTGTACCTCCGGCGGAAGAAGCCCATCTGCAAATTAGAAGAGATGACAGTGGTAAGTCACCGAATCATTAAATGGAAACTTACTTTGTTGGTATGACAACAGATAACATTACCCAGAAAGAACCAGCCCAGGAGCTAGCATCTAATTTCTGCAAGTACCAATCCAAAATCATAGCTCTTTATTTACATCAATATAAATGAGATCAAACTGGGTCCCAAATTTTCATACGTACTCTACTCCTTATAGATGAACTGCTCTGAGGTAGGAGTCGTCTTATATGAAGCATGATTTTTTAAAAAAAGCATATAAAGTATTTCTAATAAATACAGACCAGCAGAGGCAGATATAGGTTTACTGATTTAAAATCGAGACTAATGTTAAATTTGCAGCTGAACTGAAAACCAGGCTAAATCTTGGGTACTGAGTAAATGCTGACAGAGTTATATTAACAGTGCTCTCAGTGTCTACAACCGCACAAAAGAAGAGGGCTCAGAGGAATACAGTACAGTCACCCACCTCTCACTTCTCAATTCCAACTATAATCACTGACAGTCACTTTTGCATATCTTCTTGTTTCCTAAACCCTTGTACTTTAAGAAATGCAATTGGTTTTCATCTCAGTTTGGATAAAAATTCTCCTATCTCTGTTTTTTTAAGTCTCTCAGATAAACATCATTTTAATAACCAACTTTGGTAAGCATTCAAGAATAACTCCTCAAACTTAGCAGTGCACTGTTGAGATCACTGAATAAATATTTTGTTCAACATAATTAAACATTTATGTAATTCCTACCACTCTAAACCTGTTTTCTTACTCCTGCTGTGTAAAACATGATGTTTTAGTCTTCTTTTATCAACCAGTTATTGCCACCCTTTATTCCCAAATTAGGAATATTTTGTGCTGTTTTGTTTACTCAAATTCCATTAAATTGGACTTCTTAGTTTCAGTTCTCAGCAACTTTAATTTTCTTCAAGTGTATTTTAACTCACAGGGCAGCATATTCAATCTGTCAAGGGGGATTCTCCAGCATTCCTTCCTAAAGACCAAGTCCTTGCCTGTGCCTCAAATTACATCCCAAGTTCACAGCAGCATGAGACTATGCACACACCATTCTTTCATCAATCCTTATCTCTGCCTCTTGCCTTCTAGTGCAAAGGACATAGAAGCTGCAGCACAGTCTAACAAGCCCCTCTCTTTTGGTAACTGGGACATGCTGTTAATCTAGAGATAAGCATACCCTGCTAGGTGCATAGGTATACATTACATACATACCTACTGTCCTACTTCCAGCCAGACAGGGATAATTTCTGCAGTGGCCAGAGGGGGCATGGTTAAAACCTGGAGATTATTCTACACCACCTCACGTGACTGCCAGGGGTGGGGGGAAGGGAGTCTCTTCCAGGGGAAGAGGTTCCTTCTGGTCAAGAAAGCATGGCGGAGGGAACAGTGGGTAATGCTGCTTCTGAGCCAGAGGGAGCAGATGAGGTAACATAATGTCTTGGAGTGATTTTATGATAATATTGTATTCCCCTATTGTCTGCCCAGAAATGGGTCCCACAGCTTCAAGCTGGGTCCAGAAGAGGGGGGAGAGAAGCCGGGCAAATCCTTCGGCACTGTTTGTGTTCAAGGACTCACACACATTCCCCCAAGTTCTCACCACTGCAGAGCCGAGGGAGCACCTTCCTGCTTTTAGCTAGCCTGTTAGCTGAGGCAAGACATTTTCCCAT
>VYXC01010089.1:9948-100926 GCA_013397175.1 Platysteira castanea
TGTACTTGGGAAGCAGATTGAGTGACCAAAGTCCAGTTGTATAACTAACAAACATGGTGTTAGTGATACTGGTTTTACTTGTAACCTTTTGTTTCAATTATGTAACTTGATCACTGATTTTAAATCCTACCATATAAGCTTCTCCTTCTTTTATATAAACCGTGTATTTCACAAACAGATGAGATCAGCAATATGGGCACCTTAGTTTTCCATAGAGAGAGAAATCTCAAGAAAGATGTGCTGTCACTTTGAGGGATATGTTTCATGACCAGAAAATCCTACAAAATGCTTTAGGCCAAACTGCTCAAGGGCACGATGATGTTAATGCTGCTGGTACGATGCTAATGCTGCTATTATGATGTGCAAACAGCACGTCTACAAAAGGCTGCAAAGGCAGATCCCCAAAATACAATACACCTTTTGCTCATTTGAGACCCACAACGATTTTTTAAGGACTGAAACTCTATTTTTTATTGTGTTGCATTCACCTCTCTTTTAGGAACTTTTCATATCCCTCTGTCACTTTGGTCTTTCCTTCTGCAATTATTCTGTATTCTGTGCGCCTTTACATTATCCTCCTTTATCATGAATTAAAGGTGGGAAAAAACCCAATAGAATAATTCTGGTTGTAAAAGACCTTTAATATCACAGAATCCAACCATCTTGTGGTAATTTTTTTTCAGCTGAGGCAAAGCAGATGAATGATGAGTTAACATCTGCTGTTCCCTTCATTGGCAGGAACCTCTGCAAATGATTTGTCTTCCCATTCTAGGTTGTCCCATTATGACTCTTGGAGATATGGGTCATTCAATACATTAAATATTTGGGGAGACAGGCAGAAATGTTACAGGAAAAACATAAAAGCTGATATCACTGTTGCAAATGTTCTCCAAAGTGAAGCTGTAGTAAACAGAACTATAAGCTTCATACATTCAACTCTCAGCTCTCTCAGCCTTTTACTTTTTTCACCAAATAACAAGATTCTGTTTACTGTTGTTTGAATTCCAGAACAAATTGATTACCTTTAAAAAATGTTATGTTGGAATATAAACACAGCACATATGAAAGGGGTTTTCTTTTATTATTCTCACAAGTAATGTTTTTGCTATAACATGTACTTAGCAATGAAATAAAACCTTTTGTTTCTGATCCACCACTTCAAAAGCTGAGGTGGGAAGTAGAGCTCCTTGACTTCACTGCAAATTTGTGAGGCCTGAGAATGCAAAATATATTCCCTTTTGAGGCAGAGATATAGGGGTGTGAAAGCATGAGTTATATAGTCTACTTCCAAATTATGTTGCAGGACTGACTACTACTATTATTTCTGAAAGATTTCTGTCTATCAATCCTTGAAAATTTCTAATCAAGTGAAAAATCCATTTTTGTATGGGGAAACAACTATCATACTATCAACCTGAACACAAATATGTGATGATCAAATTAGCTTGATCATTCTTCTTTTCCTACCTCTGGGGGCAATTGACCACTGAGTTTATAAAAACTTCCTGAATCTTTGAAAAATTCAGCAGTACTTATTAATTTAGAACTATTGGGTCTTCTGCTTTTGCCATTCACTGAGCCAGTTCTAGCATGACTAACAGACAAGGTTCTTCTTATCACCTTGAATTTATTCCCCTCAAGGTGTTTACAAACTGAATATTTCTCAGATTAGTTTGGAACCTTTCTTGCTAGCAAAATGCAGCTTTACAGGCTTGTAATTCCCTCTGGCCTCTCTTCCTTTCTAAGTTAATAGTTTATCTTTTCCCATCTTAACTCTCCTGGGACACCCCTTTTGTCCTGTAAAATCTCTCAGAAATTACTAATGGCCCAATCATTATTTCAGTTAAATGTTTATGTACTGTAGGAATGTCAGGAAGCCCTACCTGTGTAACTAACTTAACTAGATGCTTCTTTATTTTGCTTGGTTACACTTGTAAAAAAACCCTGTGTGAGACAGTAAGAATAAATTTGCATCTCCAATGGTAATGAGTGCA
Source organism: Platysteira castanea (assembly GCA_013397175.1). NCBI lineage: Eukaryota > Metazoa > Chordata > Aves > Passeriformes > Platysteira > Platysteira castanea. The sequence continues at coordinate 11,943 of VYXC01010089.1, forward strand.
CTACAAAACAGTCCATTGGAAATCCAGTAGCCTGATTTATACTCTGCCATCTGTGTCTGCTATTTGATCCTAGGGGTTTTGGATAGCTCTGATAAGGTAGTGATTCACAATGATATACTACTTATTCACTTAACAGCATGATAACTAATCTTGACACTGCAAGTCCTATGAAAGATGACTGGCTTGGTTTTCGGTTCTGCTTGTGTGCCTTTTTTTCACCCCTGCAGTATGTGCTGCAGGAGACATTAAGCATACCAAAGCATAATAAGTCTTTCCATATTCTGCTTATGTAGGGAAGCTGGGGGGAAAAGAAAGATACAAACTTTGTACAGGACAGTCAGTAATTACTTAAAAATATGGAGAATATCTGACTGCAAGTAGTATTACTTTCAGTTGTGAGAAACTCTCACATAAAAAGAAAGTAAAGCCTTGATATTTCCCCAGTCACTTTAATTTTGAATTATGATGTGTTTGTATAAGGATAGTTAAATGAATATATGTTTTTTCACTTGCCTGCTTTCTTGCTTATATGATTCTTAAGTTTTCTTAATTTTTACTGATTTGGAACAAAATGTTTAAAAGATTTCATTTCAGGCTTGTTTTCTGCTTTCTTTTCATTGTTCCTAATTGCTGCTATAGTATCACCAGCACAGAAAACAAACAATGTGTTTTAGATTCTTTCAGAGGATCTCTGTACCAGCCCACTGATTCTTCTTTGGTGCTGAATCTGTAAGGACATGTTTCATCTTCACTGTTTTCCAGTAAATATTTCAAAATTTCTGGCATAGCTATTAGAATGTTTTGTTCACATGAATTGCTGATGTTTATACTGTTGTCTTTCAAGGCTCTTTAAAGCAACCCAAAGTGGCCTTGGGGTGTATTACAATGAAATAACGGTAAGACTGAGAAGGAATTGTATGCAGGGGGAATATTAAAGCAACATCATAACTTTGACCAAATCCCTTTAAGGCAGCATGCCTTAATTCATAGCTATTGAGCAAGCACAGATGCAGCAAAGCAGATTGTTAGAGACAAGAAAATTTGGAAATTGAAGTTCACAAAGCTTTGCATATATGGATGACAGGCTATAAAAGCAAAGCCAATTTAATTTCTCATTGCAACAGTATTTTTCTACCTTGCTGAGAAGCAGAACAGACTGTAATAAAGGAAGCAAGGTCACAGAGAGAGCAGCCTTGTACTGACTCTAATGCGAAGAACAAGAATCTTTGCGAGAACCCAAGCCTCTCTCTGCTCCTTACATGCTAGATGATCTGGAAGGAACAGAATAAATAACCGATGAGGAAAGGTTAATAACAGGTTTCAAAAACCCATCAAGTCCAAAATCAAAAGCTGAGCAAAGTAGACATGAAAAACAGAGATAAAGCCAAGCATATTTAGAAACTGGTGTAATAGTAGTGCATTACTGAAGATGATTCAGACAAGAAAATACGAACTATATGGCTATCTGAAATAGGTATGTTCACTCTAGGGTTGTTTTATCATTCAAAGGACTATGTACATGCAGAAACAAAGCATGTCTGTAGACATTTGCAGTCAAAGAAGAGGATGATTCTTTGATGTTAAGGTATTAAGGTATGCTGGGTAACACAATGTTCCATGATCATGTAATGAAAGAGTATTTAGGAGAGGCACATGGAAAAGGGCACAACACAACGAGCTGATAGAACCTTAAATGAGGAGAAAATTCTCTGCTGGCAGAAGTTGGCACTATGCCTGGTACATAAAAGAAGCTGAATCAATCTGTACAGAACCTGATCTTGAGTAACCCAGTTTTAATTCTGCTAAACGGTCTATGGGGTTTAACAGCCTTCTACATATTTTATTCATAAATGAAAAAATATAAGAAACATGGAATAAACAGAGCAAACTATGTCAGTACAGTCAAAATACTACAGAAATATCCAGAACAAATTTTAAAGATACCACATTATTAATTTTAATACAATCAATATACACAAAGATCTACCACTTACATTATCACAGTCACCCTTGCTATTCTTTTTTTCACTTGGAAGACAGTTTCAATATACTAATTTTTATCCACTTATTTCCAATTGTTTGGTTTCTACTTTGCAAGGTAAACAAAATTCCCTGATGATACAACCTTTTATTTGACATTCAGAATGTAATCTGTCTCTCTTTTACTATTTCTAGTCTCTTTTTTTTCAGCTGATTGGAATGTTTGACCTGTCTTCATTTATTTTTCACAGATAAATAACAAAATGTAGTTCTGCAAGGCAAAATTACTATTGTATTATCCTCTACTTTTGCAAATTAATTCACAGGAAAGTATCCAAACTATTACTCAAAATTGTACCAGCACTATAACCCTGTCACCATTTTCTTTTATGTTTTTTTTTTTTTTAATGAATAGAGAAAGAACACCGACTGAAATATTGTTCCATAACTTTCTTTACTAGGAGCCCCAAATTTCCAATTACTTGTTTATGTGAAAAATTAAATGAGATCTTATGTAAGCAGAATAAATTCCAAAAAACTGAACTAGCTGTTACATTTCAGAAGAAAAATTCAGAAGTGAATTTTTGAATCACTTTTTAGAGCCCTTGGAAACGATCAGCTGAATATTCAGCATTTTGCAAAGCAGCCAATGACATGTCATACATCAAAATGGTAGATATTGAGAAAACCACAAAAATTTTAATTCTGTTGCCATATAAAAGACCGAGCCCCCATATGAACAGTGCACGAGGCTCTGGTGTTCCAGTTCTGGAAGAGTCTACTGGCATTAGAGAGGGAGGTCAAAGGCATGGGGAAGCTGCTGTACAAGACTAACATGATCGGTACTCCTCTGTTTGGAGAGAAAATGCTGACCAATATTTATAAGATCGTGATGAAAAGAGGCATTTTATGCATGGCTGGTGCTTGCATACAAGATCTTGTGTGTCCTTGATAAAAGTAGTAGGGGATCAGATGAACAGAGATGAAAGAAGATATTTCTTCACCACAGCAGGTGGTAGAATTTGTAGACACAAAGACACATGCACACAGACACTATCAGCAGGTTAAAATATGAATTAGATTATTGGACAACAGACATACAAAAAGGGTTATTGTGACAGTCCCTCAAATATCCCTAACACAACAGTTGTCAATGCTGGCAGAGCGTGAGGGCAAGGGAATCCCTGTGCTTCCTCTTGACACAGAATACTGTGTGGTCTGCCTAAGTAGGGCATTCTCAATATGCCCACGTTGAACAAAAGAAAAATGTAAGCACTTCTCGGTTTCTAGTACAGTTTCTTAAAATAAAACAAATGGCTCAGCCCTTTCAGAATATTACACTTTTGGCCTTAAAGAGACCAAGAAATAGACCAGAAATCAAAACTTTTTGGGCAAGTTGTAGCAATGCCATTGAATTAATGAAAAAAATTTAGATTTCCTTCAATGAGACTCAGACTAAAAAATAAATGGGAAGATACAGTTTCAGTCTGATTTTCTATACTACCTAAGTTTCTTCATGGCCAGAGCTATCCAGGAACTGAGTGTAGTCTGGAGAGATATTTCTGTCTGGTGCAAACACCATTGACTGGAATTTGTCCTAAATGCTAGCCAAAACTAGGCACTTTGCTACCATCTTGAATTCAGGATTCATAGCAATGAACCCTCTACTAAAAATAGGCTTTGAAAAAATAATTCCATTTTGGAAGTACGGCACTTTAAAAATATATCTGAAAGCAGAATATTCATTTTCCCTCAGGCTAATGATGATAGTACTCATCTGGAAAGCTGGAGAAACTTATCCAGATTCTTTTACAGCCTTACAGAAGAGTTTTAGAAGATATTTTATATATGCATACTTTCTTTCTAGGCATTTTTTTAAGATGTTAGCACAGTTTGTAGGTGACAACGTGTTTGTAGTGGGGTGATGCATGGGTGGCCTCTGTGAGAAGCTAAGCCATAATAGATTATTGTGTCCTTCCTACAGACATGTTGAGAACCACTACTGAGGGCAGCAAGAATATCTGGTTTATCTTTCAAAAGTAGGAGGATATGATCAGTGTAATGATAGTACGATTTCTTTTTGCACAGGAGGTAGTGGTTGGTTGCTTTAAATGTCATCTAGGATTTGAACAAAGAGTAGATAGCACAAGGATTCTGGAAGAACATATTCATAAATGCAAAAATAAACCTAATACCTTTCTATCTCCAAGAAAATTCCATGAGCATGGAATTCCACAGATGTACTAAATTCTGTTTCAGAGCAGACTGGAAAATTGTCTTGAATAAATTATGGTCTCTTGTAGCAAATAATTTCTATTACTTGTATATGAAGTTATACATATGCACATACAAGATCTCATATTAACACCTTAAAATAGAAAGTTCTTTACAATCTTCAGATTAACAAGGAAATTTGGTCACATTTTTCCTTGGACAAAGGAAATTGTGCATAGAGCAAAAGTAGATTTCTTAAAAACTGAAAAATTACAGAGAATATGAAATGTCATAACTGTTTAAAATTGAGACAAGCATTTGTCAGTACCAACTGATATTATAGGTGAAGAGAACAGTCCTATACATCTCTGTAACAACAAAGCAGACACTGGTTAATTATCTCTGTTCTTTCCTGTTGTGATGGCTTTTTACAAAAGAATACTATGAATCTTTTTTGAACTTGGTTATAAGTAAAAAACCTTCACATAGCTTCAATTAGAAAGGAACTAAAAAAATCCAGTGGTTGTAATATGTTTGGGCAAAAACTAGTTTGTCTTCATTTAGAGAAACTCCTTTTATTCACAAAAATATGCTGACACTACACCAAGTCTTGCAATTCCACAGAAACCATTTATCAGTATAAGATCATTTATAAGTCAATTAACCTAAATTTCAAGATCACTCAGCTGGATTAGTTGAATCAGGTGAAAACGTACTGCATTATATTCTTTGTAAATGAGGATGATATATCTCCATAAAATGTAGAGATGATCTTACCTTACTGTAAAACATTTAAAGATCATAAAGCATTGACTACTCTATCAGAGCAGTGATTAATTGCACCTGGATTTTTAAGGGGATTCTACCTTCTATTGAATTAAGTGCTATCAGGTCTTACTCAAAATCAGTTTTAGGATATTCGTTTAGTAATTCTAAAATGTATATGTTCAGAATGCTATGGTTGGGAATTAAACTTCTGAAAATTAAAATGAATTGCTACTATTAAGAAACTTTACTGGAAAAGTATTGAGAGAGAGGTTTTGTACAAACTTTGACTCCATAGACTGGGAAATGTTGCCTCGCAGATTTTTATTATTGCACATATTTTGCCTTATGGTAGTAGAAAAGATACTATAATAGATTTGTGATATTTCACAAGTTATGCCTCTACTGCTGAGGCAAATATGCCTAATATTCTGGAGCCACTAGTGAGAAATATGAGATAGCCAAAAATTTGGCAAACTAGAGGTTAGGAATCTGCTCTTTATTTGTCACTAAATGGTCTTGTCAGAGTATGTATATTGTGCATTTGGTTGCTGCAATTGAGGAGAACTTCAACTGATATTCAGATTCAACCCTAAATACTTGAATGGAAATATTAATTTGAAATTTCATTAAATAAACCAATAAGAAAGATTAAGTCATTTTGTCTTACTGAATCTGCTTCAGTAAATGGAAACTGTTTCTCTTTTACATTACCCAAGTGTCAGAGAAAGTAGTGAAAATAAGCTGATCATGAAGCTGCACCTTCCACTGTTTAAACAATCTATCAGGTACAAAATAATGCAGCAATTTGCCTAACACATTCATACATCCAGATCAGAGCACCTGAGCTACTACTGCAACTCTGCCTAAATTTACATTTCGATAAATTATGCCACCAAGTGGATCAAGACCACACTATTTCTGCAATACATTCAAATTTGTTACTATTTCTGGTTCATAGATATCAGATTTTGTGTTTGTATGTATGTGCCAAAGCCTTTCAGGATTCCTATGTGCAGATATCAACCTTCCTGCCTCCCCCTGTTCCTAAATCAGCACAAAGCTTTGAGCAAGTCCAGCGATGGACAACCATGGCAAAAAACACATTCTAGAAACTGCACTTTGCACTTTCTACTGCAACACACAAAGGAGAAGAGATGAATATGTCCTCAGAGCCTCCTGGAGGAGTCTGCCTTCATCACTTTACATGCACAGATTAACCTTGCAGAGACTTCGGAGTGTTCTTCATGACCACCCTTTCAAGAATATCCTTAGAGAAGAATATCTCCATTAGAAGAAAAGCTGTGCTGTTTTTGGAGAACATACCATCACCAATGCACACAAGATTTGTAAATTTATATTTGCAAAACGGATGACTTATGATACCAACTTAGAAGATTTTCCGTACCAGATGAGCAAGTTAGCTCATTGCAAAATCGAAGAAACAGATATAAAACAAGGGCAAAGGGAACGTCCAGGATCAAAACTGAATCTTAGTGTAACCAGATAGATGTAACTTAAGTCGCACAATATTTTTTATTATTTTATATGAAATAATATTTTCTTAATTATATTAAGAAATATAAAATAATTTATTATGCATAAAATTTCATAAATTTGTTGGAAGCACAAGTCAGCAATTAAGAATTTGGAGATAGGACCAAAGATAAAGAAAATATTCCAAGATACTATTCTATTTCCATTTAATGATGGACAGTGAATTTTTCTCCAGGATACTATTTGATTTAAAACAAAAAAAAGAAAAAAGCAGAAAAAGAACAGCCTTATAACTACTACACAATATTTGAGTGCAAAATGAAAATAAAATATGTAAAACTAACCATATGGGGGTAAAAGGGCTCTCTCTGACTTTTAGGTTTTTTAGTCAGAGCTTTCTTCAATACTGACAATGGATTCCCTTGGAATGCTTCACTCTATCTATGAAGAAGTCTTTTGAGGAAAATTAAGTTTTCCCTCCTCTCCTTTTATTTACATTCTAAAAGCTAACCTCTTATCATTAACCTTTTTATTCTCCCATATCTTTCTGGCCTGTGTTTATGAGTTCTGATACCCTAGAGCTGGGTTAAGTGTTGCTGAGGAAACTCCCTTCTGTAAGAGGGATTGAGCTGATTTCCCTTTGTTCTTCCTTCCTTCTTCAGCATTCTCACCACAGAAACCATGTTCTGTTGAAGGCTGTCACCTTTACCAAGACCAAGGGCCAAGCTTTGGGTATGACTGTAGGCTGTTTTAGCAGTGCCTTCCACCTTTACCCATTTATTTTCTGAATAATTTGTGCAATGCTTGTATTTTCTGTTCCAGACATCAAATAGTAATTTAGATAAATGTATATTGCATAATTGGATCTCTGAGATCCCATCTGCTTTCTATCCCATTGGATTGGATAACAGGAACAAGTTCTTCACTGGGAGGGTGGTCAAGCACTGGAAAAAGCTCCCCTGATGGTCATGGCCCCAGTTCTGGAGTATTTGGACAACACTGGAAACAGGAGTTGGACTGAGTGATTCTCCTAGGGTTCTTCCAACTCAGGATTCTACAGCAAGAAATGTACACAAGGGAAAGGTAACTCCTCCCTCCTTTCAGGTGAATCAGATACAAAACAGCTATAATGAAATAATTTGTAAGATTTGAGCTCCAAGTAGAAACTGATATTTTCTGTGTCAGCTGGTACTGTCAACACTGGAGTATACTGGCTTGAATCACTTTAAAGGGCTCCATTTCAGCTCTTCATGCCTGCATATTAAATTGGGTTCTGATGGATACTCTTGGACAAACATCTGTATTAGAAGACCGTATGAAGAATAAAGTCTAAGATGTTCTTAACATGCTCCAGGGAAGACTTTGTTTACCCCCCAGCAGCTGAAACTTCAAGTCAGAAAAAAGAGATTATTACATGTTTATTGGATCATTAATACCTTATCATCAGCATATCCTTCACAGCACATCCTTCTAATTTCAAAAAATCCAGAAATGTATGTTTAATTCCAACTATATTTCTTAGACCGCTTCCTTAGTCTCAGTTCATCATCCATGCAAAAGAAATGCACTTTTCTTTTTCTTCGATATTTTCTTTTATAATAGGAAAATTGTCTCTATCAGTTCTTTGGAAGGAAGTTATCACTGGCATTAAGACTTTCTTCTTGCTTGAGTAGAAGGACTCAAATATGGACTACAGAGGATTTATTGGGATTTTATATTATCTCTTCTAGCTCTCATATTGCTTTCAGAAAATGTTATCTCTATAGTATAAGTCTGACAGTTTAAATTGACAGTTTCTCTCTGGTCCAGGGTTCCCGTGTATCTTATGTGAAATACACAGATACTGATCCTTTTCCCAGTGTATATATGCATTTTCACCATTGATTTTAACTCTAATCAATTCTCATTTCCCCATAGATGTAAGCACAAATATTTAATTTTTCCAGCAGATACGGGTTTTGTGGCATGGCATCTTATTTTCTCTTAGCAGTTTAGGATGCCAGGAAGGTTTAAAATTATGTTTAATATTATACTTTTTTTTTGTCTTACATCTAAAAGATTTATTCTGTTCAGTTATTATCCTTTCACACCGAACAGACACTGGACAAGTTGTATGTACTGCACATTGTACAATGTCATTAAAATGTCATTATCTTTTTGCTGCGGAAGTTGAACTATTTTATCTATAAATGTGTATACAGATATATGTTTAGTACATTAACACATAATTGTTAAAGCTAATAAGTTCCATGTCATTTCAAAATAAGAAAATTTGCTATAGCAAAAAGAGCACAATAAATTTTAAATAAAACTGCTTTGTTTCAGAAGTACTAAAGAAATATTAAACTTCAGAGCCTTACCAAATGACCTGTCAGAAATCCCTGGTCTCTTAGTTCAAGATTCAGTGGATCTTCCTTCTCCCTCTAACACTGTTCAATTCATATATCCTTGTCAAACAAAAATCTGGTTACCAGAGTGTTTCATACTGAATGAGGAACTTGCTTGTAATATGAAAAATAGATGCACAGAAAATACATATATATAATGGTTAAGCATGCAGTGCTCACTGAAACAATATAACAACTATTGCAAAAAACCCTCGACTCAAACAAGAAAAAAACAGCCTAATTATGACATTTGGATGCTCAAACTTGGAAAGTAGTGCTTTAAGTTTTCTGTAGTCATATCATCCTCAATTTTATTCCTCATAGAGCCCTCAGTAACTATTTTAGAAAAAGAACCTGGTTTATAAGAGAATGTTCAAATATGTTGTACAACATCTCTCTAAAACCTGTTAGGGCTTAACAAAGTCAGATACACCTCCCAGTTACTGCTGAGTTTTCCTTCTGTTTCCAGTTGAGGGAGGAAGAGGAAGCCTCTTACTCCTTATCCAAGTAATCATCAGTGACACAGACAAGTAAAACAGTGGAGATTTGCAGCAGAAAAACTCAGGTGACTCATTCAGAAGCTTTTCTCAGCACTCTGTGTGCTAATGAGGAATATTTCATATGACCTGGGCGACAGCTAAAATGTTCATCGTAGCGCTTGCTGAAAGAATAGCTCTGGAGAAGTACTCTGTACATTTTGCTCATCTCTTTATTGAGATAGATCTCACTATCCACTGTCCAATTCAATGACTCCAGTTTCTTACAACTGTATTACTCCACCTTTTATTAACCTTTATATATTCCTAAAATATCCAATCATATTAAGTGTATCAGTTCCTGAACAACACAAGTTGCCCTTTAAAAGAGTTACAGCCTCAGTTTTGGATGGAAAATAGGTAAGGTTACATGAATATCTTCACAACTGCTCCCCATATTTATTAACAAAAATTTGAATTCAGAAACTACTAACCTTTCAGATACATTTTAAAAGAAGGTATGAATCAAGTACAACTAGTTTGCCTTGTGAGCAAAAGAAAACCAGATGTGAGAAAGTTACACAAAAACCTGTACCTGATCTTATTGAAAACTGAAACGACTTGGTAATAGCTTAAATGATCAATACTAACATTCCCATAAAAATATGAGTGAAGGATAAAACAAAAACCCCCTGTCGATGGAGCAAAGGATATAGTGAAGACTGTAGAACCATACCAATACTGAGAGAATCTAGGAAGGCACAGCTGGACTAATCATCTCTGGAACCCAGACACGGAGATCATGCCCAGGCAGTGCCAATAACCTTGCACAATTTGCAGTTACAAAGTTATGTAGTCCAGTAAAAAAAATAACAACAAACCAAAACCAAACATGACCAGGCAGGAATTTCAGACCACTGCTACTACCATTATGTGGCAATTTCAACATTGCTGTCACTGGAACTTGAAAACAAAAGCCCCAAATTCTGTAAGGGAAATAAGGAGTTCAACAGCCTTCACTGCAACACTGGCATAGATCCTGTGGCAGGCAAACTGCTCATCACAGATGACTTCAATGTGCTGCTTTGGCAGCTGACATCTGGTATACAGCAATTGATCACAACAAAGCTGGCAAGATAAACAACAGTGAACTTATGTTGTTCAATAATTTGCTGGATTATAAGAAAGGGCTTGTACTCATCACCAATCTGACAAGTCATGTTGGGAACATCAATATTTATAAGCAGGTGGATTTCACTGTGAGTGACTTTGTGTCTCAGATCAAGACATGGCACCATATAGTAAAATCTACAGTATAATTACCTAAAATTCTAATCTTGACATGACTGTCAACATGCATTGTTGCTGTCACAAAAATCTTGCCAAATTTAATTTGCATAACTATGGAGAAAGCTCACCAATGGGAAAACATTTTTACATAGGGAATCCATGTTGGATTTTTGTTTCCTTTTCTTTCTGTTTTGTTAATTTTTTTTTTACTAGCACACATCTCTACAGAGCAGAACATGATGTTTATAAAGATGCATGACATGCTTTCCCAGAGAGATGAAACTGACTGGTAAAAAGGAAGTGTAATGGATTTACAATGATGAATTCTGAAGCTGCACAGTGTTGACTTCAAAAGCAGCTATTTTCAAGACAACATGCAAAATTGATATAAAATATAACAACATCAATGTAATAATCACACCCCCCTGTATAAAAAGAAACAATGTCATCAATAATGCTGTCACTAATGACACGTCATAAATGTAAGAGTTGCAGAAGCATGTGATGGAAATCATAGTTGATCCACATGAAAAAAAAAATCCAATGTATTTTTTTTACCCAAGGTAATCTATGTTCTGGAGAGTAGTCTCTCTACCTCACCTGTCAAGCTCACTGCCTTATAAACCATTTTATACATATGGGTCAATAATATTTATATATATGTGTGTGTTTGTGTGTGTGTGCGTTGGTTGCTTTATATACTGCTACATGATTTGCTGTGTCTGAAATCTTCAGTGACTGGGCCAACTCATTCTCAGTAATGCAATGAGTTTGCTCATCAAAGCTTTTTTTTTCATGCTATAAAAATGCCATCTAGAAAAATTCTGGTTTACTATGTAAAAGAAGAATGCTTCAAAATAAAATATTTTCATGGTAGGTTTAGTTTTAATCAATTCAGTTGTTTTCTAGGTTTCATCACAGTCAGCTCAGTTTACTAAATTCATGTTATTATTATCACAGATTTAGCCATAAAGAAAGTGTTAAAAAAATCTGTTTCTATTAACTAAAGAAATAATATGCATGCAAAGTCATTTAAGCAATCTCAAAATCTAAATTTAAAATATCTTTCCTATGCAGTTATTCAATATATCTGAAACAGCTGAAGAAGTAAAAAGATCTTCAGGTAAAATTTATTTATCAGTCATTACCTCAAACCAATTTTAGGGTTGTCATGTTGTGTTTTACAATAGTACTTTCATAATTTTGGAGAAAATGTCATATGGTACCAGTTATAAGTTGATAAATTAGAATCTTTCAAATATTTTATTATGTTTTAGCCTTTTACACTATCCCCAGAATATATTTTTAAAAGAAAAGCATTGCTAAGGATTTAAGGATGAAATGACAGTGTGTTAAGTAACAGATTTAAACATAGACAAGAAGTATCAATTTCTTGTTTAAAAGTGAATGCCATGGCCACCTAGTTAGAAAAGTGGAAACCTTCATGGTCAGTTTGACCAGCCTTTATTCAGATCCATAACTCTTATGGAAGAAACCCCTTGTATAGAGAGTCACCAATAAGATCTTTTGCAAGTTAACATTAAAACATAATTTTCTTGATACTCATTACTCTTGTGCACCTGCAGTTTTCATCAAAAAAAAAGATCCCAAGGATTAATACAGAGCTATCATATAGGTGAAAAGATTGGGTCAAATATGTTCTGTTTTTACTGTAATAGTTTTGAAAAGACATTATCATGCAGAAGTAATTGGTTCTTGCTTAAAAAACAAATAGTTAATTTTCTCTGTGGGTAAGTTAAGACAAGAACTTAAACTAGTGAATCTTCTACAGAAAAAAGGGAAAAAGAGAAGTTTGAACTTAACTCAAAATAGTATTTTCCACTTGAAACACTTAATGAAAGTGAAGAAAAAGCAGGAAACCCCAGTTTGTTCAGCAGGTGACATTGACTGCAAAATTTTTTTCCAGTTACTGAAATCTGTAAGTCAAAGTCAGTCCAGTCATATTCTTGTTTTAATTAACTGATGGAATATGAAACAAGTCCTCAGTTTCCAAAAGGTGGATCATACCTACAGATATTTTCCAGTTAGCTTACTGCAGGACATTCAAAATCTACTTCAATTGGTCAGGAATGATAGTTTATTTTCCAGAAGATTTCAGTATAGTCTTTAATTATCCTTTTAGTCTGGGGATGAAACTGAGTGTTTAATAGTACTTTAGAGACACTGCTTCTGGTAGACTCCTTATTGCTAAAGCGTCTTGAGTGATATACTCACAGTAAAACAGTAATCAAATCACGTAACTGTTTGGACAATAAATTACTGTCAGAAGAGTTGGTAACACTGTATGTCACAATTCTCCTGTATGACTTCTCGGTGCATGTTATCTGGAAATGCAAGGAAGTTGAGACAAATGATTTTTAAACTATCAATCAAAGGGAGGATTGGAAAACAGTTTAATAAAAAACCTGTATAAATCTCCTAGGTTTATCATCCTGATGCTCTTACCGTTGAATAAAAAAAAATGGGGTTTTTTTGCCAATCTTGTAAAAAATAATTCAGTTTGAAAATTATATGAGATTTATTGAGCTTGCAAAAAAAGGCATTCTCTGAATGTAAAGAGGAATTCAATAACAATGTCCTAATTGTCGCCAGGCTAACAAAGTAACAACAGATGCAAAAAGGAACAAGGTTTCATACAATTTATGACAGAGTCTGAATTCTGTTCAACTGGTCTATATTAAGACTACTAGTTTAAATGAATAAAGTTGGGTGAATCGATCAGCTAATCATAAAATAAGCCATATTATGTCTGGTTTCCTTCCTCTCTCCTACCTCTGAGTAGGTAGAGTCACAAGTCAGACTTGCTTAGATCTCTTTCAAGCACTACACATTTTTCACTCAATATTCATTAAAAAGCCTTCTTATGGGGCCATGTTAAAGTTGTGTATTTGATACTGGAGTTTTCTGTACGGCACATGTCGCTCTGGGCATTCATTTAGCCATTCAAGTCTTGAGAAAATATGATGAAAGACTTTGTTGTATTGAGCAGTCTTGCACTCCAACACAGCCAGCATTAGTTGGTTTAAAGAGGAGTGTTCACACATTTTCAGGATGAACTTCATAGAAGTTGTGGAGGAGATGTGAACCAGTATGTCAGCCTTTATAAATCTGTGATTCCTTCTGCACCTGCAGATCATCAGTGCTCAGAAGTCCACCACAACTCTGGTTGAGGTGCACGTACGCAGCTTTAAACAGCTAAGTCCCATTGAGAGCCAGATGTTATCCAGACCTTTACCTGAATCCCTGATGTTACTGTCATTGCCTTTTGTCTTCTAAATGGGCACAAAAAGAGATGCTGTCACTTTGTCTCATTCAATTATCTCAGAAGAAAACTGACTCATTCAGAAAATAGAGCACATGCTATCTCGGTCAGTGAGTACTTAAAGTCTTGGACTATACCTTGCCAGGGAATTTACTAACTGGTAGGTCAGAGGTTAGAACTAGTGTACAGCCTTTATGTCCAACCTGGCTCATTGTATAAAAAAGGATGTAAAATTCCTGCTGCTGGAAAAAGCATATGGAAAAGGTAGCACAGGACACACAGCAGGGAAAAAAAGGGGTCTTAAATTGAAGATTTTTATCTAGAGGCAGTTAAATGTGAACCACCCACAGGCTGAGCAAATGTTCTAGCCTCTGGATTTATAAAGAGTCAAGCAGTGCACATCATCTCCTTCTTCTCCTAAGTAGGAATTTTATAGTGTGTGAGTTATCACATCTAACAAAGGTTGTTACTGACATGGATACTTGGGCATAGACTGGACATAGATTCAGACCTAGCTAAGACGGCTAAACCTCCAAACAGTAGAAGTGCAGACATGTCTCTGTTGAGAAATTCTGTGCAAACCTTTGCCAGTTCTTGACATTTCCTTCTTTGCACAACTTCATGTCTCCATGCATAAATTAAGAAAATCTGGACTGTTGGGTTTTAGGATCTTTTCCAGGAACAATGCATCAAAGATGTCAACAACAATTTAAGTTACGTGTGTTAACAAGCCTCTCTGGAATACACAGTTAATAATTAGTTCACATTGGGCTTACTTAAAGAGTCCAATCTTTTCCATTGGCAGAAGAAAAAAAAAAGACATAGACTATAGAAATACTTTTCAGATTTTTTCAGATATGTCTATCACATATCAAAAAATCAGGGATTTTTATACTAAGAATTGGATGTGAAATTCTTTTTATATCTTACTAATCTCAATTAACTTTGTTGTTTGGAGTGCTACAAAGGAACACAGAATCTGATTTAACTCAGGTTTTATGCCACAATATCCAGACGACCTTTGATCACAGCCTGTCAGCCCATAGCTACTTTCAAATGCAGGTGACGACATACATCAAGATTAATTGCTCAAAGGGAAAAGAATAACAAAGGAAACCAAGAGCACAAAGGGCAGAAGAAAAGTAGTTTCTTAAAAACAATGTGTTTACCTTTCCTGTAGGAACAAACTTCTTTGAAAATGTACTTCCCTTTCTAATATTTCTGGGTCAAAATCATGAAAAACATGGCAGAATGCCAGGAATGTCAGAGCACTGAAAATAACATGCCAGTGATCTCAAAGAAGGATGAATAATAATGCAAGAAAAGTGAAAGGTCATATACTTTGTCATAAGGAAAAGTGAAGAATTTTAATACTTATATCAAGACAAGCAGGGGTATCCAGTCAAAATCAAATTAGAATGAAAAAGAGCACAGTCAACTTGTGTTGTTAAAATTTAGCAGAAAACTTGAAAGAATGTTGTGAGATTTTAACTGTCAGAGAAAATTTGGACATGTTCATATATATTGAAAACCCATCATTCAGAATTTTAGAATAAGAAAACTCACTCAAAAAAAAAAAAAAAAGAAAAAAAAGAAAGTACTAGAAAATATGTTTCTCCTAAAAATTACCTTGAAGTTAGAGACAAAGCTCAAGTTTGTGACTCTGTTACAAGGGAAGGAAGAGTACTGACTTCAGTGTACTGAACTTAATTATACTTCAGGGAAAAAAGATTTCTTAACCTTACTTGAGGGAAAATTAAGAATATGAAAAGCAGAAACCAATTTTGACTAAATTAAAAAGTGGCAAATTAGGCAATAAATGTATATATTCAGATTGTCTTATATTTTAAAACAAGTAAAAGAAGTCTCAGGAGCTAAAAGTCTTTCATTTTTTTTAGTGCCACCCCAGCAAAATATATCAATTTGGTAGCTCTTTTAGCATATAACTAATTTAGTACAGTAGCTAATTTAGCTGGGAAAGGGAAAATTAAAATATCATCCACATCCCTCTATTTTTGTATAGCCAAAATTCAAAAGTATGCAAAACATAAATAAAAGAAACCACCAAAAAATTACTAAGATTTCCTTTTTTCTGGTATTATCTGGACACACCTGTCCATCTAATGGAAACTTAGGAAGTCTGTTAGCTCAAGAGCAATTTTTAAACTTGGCAGAGTTAGAGAATCAGGCAAGTTTCCATGCTTTCTTCACCAGAAGAGCAGAAAGGGGGCTGATTTTCTGGAAGCTGACCATGTAAAACCATGGTCTCAAAAATCTGTATCTGTAACACCATCTTATAAGCTACTTTCATAAACATCTAAGAAATCTTCCCTAAAATGATGAAATCCAAAATTTAAAGTCAAAATAATATTTACATAAGAAGTTTAAAAGCCACTAGATCATTGAAAGATTGCTATATTGGAATTAATAGCAAAATAGAAGAGAAACTATCTGCCTATTAACAACATAAAGTATTCATTTGTGTAATAAGAGCCACGAATTTCAAAATGAATTCACTTGTTTCTACAACAGATGATGAAGAAAGTAACAGAAAATGCCCTTTTCAGTTCTAATAATTTTTAATTTTAGAATACTAAAGATATCAGAGAAAGCACTGTTATTCTAGTAATATTGTACTATTATTTGTAACATATAGAAAGACTAAAATGAATTGACTAAGAATATGGTACAGCAAAAGAAACAGCTGAAAAATGCTCCCAGCCCCATTTGCCAAAATGCATTTCCAGCTATTTAGCAAATAAAGAATAACAGCTAATTACAATGAAGACAGCTAAATGTTACACTTCTCAAGCTGTAGTGTTTTCAGCATCTGCCTAAAAGCAAGTGAGAAACACAGTATTTCTTTTCCTCCTTGTTTCTTCTGTCTCCATATACGAAAGAGCCCAAATTCACTGCAGTTTCTGATCACAGCCAAGATCTTCAGCCCAGTCTCTTGAGTACTTTCTAAAGTCTGTGTAATTTTTGCTGTGTAGGTGATGTGCTAAGGATTTAAATGACGGTGTCTATACATATGCACACTGCCAATATGAACCAGGCATTTTTCTCCAAGGTGAGGGCTACTCAGGGCTCCAAACTTTTGACTTGACCTGATGCATGAAGGATAATGGGACACCTTGAAGGCACTGCAAAACTTTTGTGAGAAAAACCCTGGTACAAAAGATATTTTCCCTCTACTCACCTCACTCTCAGAGGCTCACCCAACTGCAGACCAGCTTTCTCTTTAGCCACTTCTTCAGGCAGGCAGGAGTTCTGTGGCTGTTGTCAGAACTGTTCTGTAAGTCTGTGATCTCAATCCTGAGCTCCCTGCACCAAAACCATGGGATTCCCTGAGGTGCTGTGACAGCTCTGCAGGACACCCACAGTGTGCCAGCCCCTGGATCCAGGCAGCCTCATGAAGGAGGTGGCTGAGGCCACATATTCTGGGCTGAGAGGGACAGGGTGGGGAGCAGCAGCAGAAGTCCCTGACGAGGCCTCAAGGCTGTGTCTGTCTTCAAGTGATGACACCTGGAGCAGCAAAATCTGCCTGTCTTACAGGTCTCTTCACAAAGGCACAATGAAGTGGAAACATGTAGGTGATGCTTTTGACCTTTCTCAGCTGACACCCCACAGACCCCATCTCTTTCAGGCACATATGTATGAACACATTGGCAGGAAATACCCCAGCTCCTGTGACCTCTCCTTCCCCTCCACAGGGCTGGAAGCCCCCATCTGTGGCTACCCCATCCTCAGCACACCAACTGTACAGCAGTGCCTGTGTCCTCATCTACACTGGGAAGAGCCTGTCCTTGGCACACCTCTGGAGGCCCACTTCAAGACACAGTATAATAAATTCTTCCTGCTTCATACTATTGATCCCAGCCTGCTTAATATATGTTGTTCGGACTCAAGACAGTGCTGTTGATCATCAAGGTGTTATGCTAAATAAGCATCCGGGCAGAGAGCAGTTAAGCCTGTCATTTAAAGCCGTGATCATGGAAACAGATCCACGGCATTACTGGTGCTACTGTCCCTCGCTTACTTGCACAGGTCCTTCACCTGAAGCCATTGAGCAGTGGGACACTGAGGCCCCTCACAGAGAACGCTGAACAGTGGGCGGCATCCCTTCCCTGAGAGCTGGATGGTCTGGGCAAGGGGCACGTTCAGCCCTCACAACCATACCTGCCTCAGAAAACCTGGATCTGGAAGTCACCAAGGCAGCCCTCCAACAGTGAGAACATTATTCATGATGAAAAAATGTATTTGACAATATGAAACAGTGCCACCCAGGGAACCTCCTCAAACCATCTTAAGCACACGTCCATTTTAATAATCTTTCCTGTTTCTTCTTCCTTTCAGCTATTATCCTCAAGAATTTGAAGTGTTCATGCTAAGAAAAGAAAGGAATATATTTCAGGCAGTACTTTCACTCCTGTTGCTACAGCGTAGTCCAGTCTTCTTATAAGATGGACTACTCATAAAGGGGGAAAGAGAATAAAAAGGTAGAAGATAAAAAGAAATGTAGCTTTTTCAGTTACTGCCCTTTTCCTGGAAAATCACAGTTGCAGCTGACAGCACAGACTATTAGCTATGATAGGAGCTTTTCCTCCTAGTCCTGGTTGAATATTTTTTTCTCCTCCCCATTACAGCCTTGGAAACCAAATTCTACATTACTAATATCAATATATCAGTATGTGTTGACTTTGCTTTTCTATCTGCAGTTGTTATACCAAATTCTTGTAAACAGCAAATATTTGTGTGTCTACGAAAGTAAGGAAATAAAGTATATCAGGATGGAAGCAGGATACCTGCAGAAAGACAGGTATTTTGCATAGATGTAACAAGACATTTTTCTCCCTTCTTCCTCCCTTTCAGTTTTCACTTCCTTCTTTTCTCTCTGTATTTCTACGGCACAAAGGGTATAAGAATAAAGAGACAAAGATGGTATTAAAAAACTCTTTGAGGATCTGATAAAAAAGTTTGAGCATACCTAATAAGGAACTATTCAAGAGAGTTATTTTGTTCTTAACTCTACTGCAATTATCACTTTTGTAATCAGAGACTTAAATGTTTTAATTAACCTTGATTTCATCCTTTAGTGTATTCAGTGTTTATCCTGTACTTAGGTTAATCTAAAAAAATTAATACTTCTCTGGAAGGAAAATCCTAATGAAGTAAAGCCCACATCAAATTCTGTGGGCCTTTATATTCCAAGTTAATTTTGAAACTTGCACTGTTAGGCTGTCTTTTCATCTGTATGAATGATTTCTCCTTCCCCACAAACCCCAAAATGCAAATGCCTCACTCTTCCCCCTACCCCATTCTAGCCTCAGTCCAGGAGAGACACATTGTTCACTGCAGTGTTCCCTCTAATCACAATTATGCAGAGAAGGACAGCCTGAAATTTCTAAAACCCAGACTGTTAATCAGAACTACATGGTTCCCCCCCCACCTTTTTTTTTTCTTGCTTTTAAGGAAACATCTATACAGACTGAAATCATGCTAATTTGAAAAGGACTGTTATGTTAGATGACTGAAGTAATGCACATTTTATGTAGAAACAAATACGTAATTCTTCCTTTGCTTGAGATACTGTTCTCAAGACCTTGGCTTTTGCTTTGGCACCCTTGTTCACAGCAGAAGTAAAATTAGGGAAAATTTGGGAAGATATTTATTTTCAGACCTTTTCTGAATGGAAAATGTGGAAAGGGAAAAAATCCCCCTTGATTAATTTAAAGGAAAAGAAACTTCAGTTTCAGAGTATCTTTCTTAACCCAAGTAATGTAAACCTGATGTATAATCAAAAAGACGTTCTGTTGGAAAACATAACTTTACTACAGCTCTGATGAAACAAGATACATGCCTGTGGGAAATTATTCCATTAAGGGGCTATGTTCAGGAGCACTGCTGCAGGTAACCTCTGGCAATGCTAGAAAAAAACATACAGGAAAATTTTGTCTTTTATTTTTTGAGGTATAAAATAGATGGAGAAAGGTAAGATCATTAAAAAGAGAAGAACTTTTTGTATATGCTCTTTATCCAGCTTGGGACACTTGAAAGTCACAAGAAAGTGTTTATGAAACTCTTCAACTAGTTTAAATGTAAGAAATGATTTTTCAATGTACTCTTGCCCTTTGTTGCCTTAATCTTTCTTCTAATACAAAATTTATCAGATTTGGGATTTTGTTGATCTCTGCAGAATATTATCTGTATCATTTATATTTCTCTACTAAGCCATACCTTTATTCTGGGTGTTTATTTTCATATCTATAGTGATCTTTACAAGGCATATATCTTTTTCACTGTTCCTGCTCACTGTAAAGAATCTCTTTTTTTTTTTTTTTTTAATGTGGTAGTTTTATAAATATCTGAAGTGTTGTAATAAGGTAATTTTCCACAAAAATAGAAGTAATCTTTCATAGCTTTCTTAATATAACTTAGCTATCCAATGACTGACTGCTTTGAGATAGAGGGAAGGGAGGGAGAGATTAAACATATAAAGCAAATACTGGATATATTGCCCAAATCTCAAAAGGCATTGGTTTCTTTCTAAAAGCTCTAATTTTATTTAAAAGACACAGGCAGTAAATAGATGTAGTATTAAGGTGTATTTTCAAATAAACAACACCAATGCTAAGATACCTTGTGCTGACATTTTTGGGGTCATAAAGTAGTCACATTGAATTATAAAAAAGCGTATTTTAAGAAGTAGCTGCTCCTGGCTTGTGACTCAGCAATGTGTGAGCCTTTGGAATTGGATGGCTGCTTTCATTTTCTACTCCCTATAGGAGAAGAAATATTGCAGCAATTAACACTACTGATGTATTCACATTAGTGGAAGCCTCTATCATCGAATTATGACAGACATGCAAAAAAGAGCTAAGCAATGTCATCACAGCAAACTCTGTAGGGTTCAGAAATCCTCTCTCTCTAATTCAACCTGTGAATCACAGATTGACCATGAAAAAAGAGAGGTAAATATAATTTCAATATTCACCTGATTTAGTGCTCACGTTAAAGATCACTCAGCATTCATTCCAACAGTTTACTTTTTCCTTGATAAAAAAGAAGTCTAGCTAAACTAGAGGTTTAAAATCAACATACTGGGAACACATACAGAAAACCCCAGAGAAACTCTCTGCTTATCCCAAAGGATATCCCAAAAGGTATCCAGTCCATTAAGGTTTACAATTTTGGTATAGTTCTTATCTTCTCAGTATTTGAGGATC
Organism: Platysteira castanea; assembly: GCA_013397175.1. Classification (NCBI taxonomy): domain Eukaryota; kingdom Metazoa; phylum Chordata; class Aves; order Passeriformes; genus Platysteira; species Platysteira castanea. Next base: position 33,061 of record VYXC01010089.1, read on the forward strand.
AATGTACAATGCTACAGTTCCTTCCAACCTCAAAGTAAGGTAGGATTTCGTAGGTACTCAGTAGCAGAAATATTAGAAAACTATTTGTAAAAGATATCTTACTTTCAATTGACAAGTGGTACTACCATGCCATATCCCCACAAATGGAACTTCTTACCAGTACCAGATACTATATGGCCAAAGGCATGCACAATAAATGCATAAGTGATCCTCAAATTCCCTCCCAGGCATTGCACACCTAAGCTTGACTCAGAAAAGCTGTAGGTTTTATCTCAATAATTGTCAAATGTGGCAATAAAAATTTACTCAAAAAATTTGTCTCTGAGAAAATAATTTTATGGTTTGGGAAGAATTGCCTACCTTCCTAACAGCTTCCATGTCAGTGTGCCCTTTGCTTTTCCCAGTTCATAGCCAGCCAGCATGGCATCTTGCCAAGAAACTGGGACATACCAACCTCCGACAAACCAATTCACCACAAACTTTGGCACTGCTGCCACAGAGCTTCTCAACTCCCTAACAACTAGGAAAGCCACCTTATAGCTGTCACAAAGTCACTGGTCTCAAGTTCCCTGGAACAAAACACTTTTAATTTCGATTTAAGTGGGAACTAAGTACTACTGAAGTTAATTATCTCAGCAATTAAATTCAATGCAAATGCTCTGGGTCTCAGCTTTTGGAATTTTTATTTCTTCTAAAAGCATAAACTCTATTGTATGAATGAATTTAATTTCTCCTTTAGTGAGAATTATGATATCCAGGCATTGACAGAGCTAAGAAAAGTCAGAAGTTATGGCATGCCTATTTTCAGCTCTGAATTAGGAGACAAAAATCTCTTTTAAAAGTTTATAAACATGCTATTTAAAAGTTTTACATAAAATGTATCACTCAGAAACTCTCATGGTTTGTGTTGTATGTGTTATGCACCTTATGGCAAAGAGCAATGGGATGCATGCATTGGAGTCTAGAAAAGGGCTTAAAAGAACACTAATGTCATCAGGTAAAAATTCTGAAGCATAAGGACAGCTTGAGAACCACAATACTTACATTTCCTCTGTATTTAAGAGTTACTTTTTTTCTAATTTTTATAACTCTTAGTTAGCCTTAAGAGTGGCAGTATTTAACATATTTAGTCATGTTGAATTTATAGGAAAAACTACAATTTCATCATAACTGTGAGAGACTTCAAGGTCATTAGCACTGCAGCAACTGCAAGTATCTTGCCCAAGTGAAACAAGAAAAAAATTCTAATTGTTCTATTTTTGATTTGTTATCTGTGTTTACCAATCTGAGTGCATACTGATGGCATCAATAGCTGCAAATTTAAACAAGGAATGGCATTAATTAAGGGATAAATAATCAATATATAATGATGAAATCATCCTTTCTGTCATCAACTTATGAGATGTGCTTTTTGAGATCTATCATGTTATTTCAATTTCATATTTTCTTTTTATATTGGAGCAACAGATAGCCATTACATATTGATAAGCTGAGATGAAAACACTTCATCCCGTATATTAGATACAGCAATGTGGATTATTTTTTCCATGTCTTTGGTAAACATCCAAAAGTGTCAGCAATAATTTAATCAAGTATCTGCTACTTCACAAAAAACACACCAAAAATATTTGATAGGTATTTATCTGAGCTATCTCAAGTGATTAAGGCATCTCAGTGATAAACCATCTAGTGAATGAAACATACTAACAGATAATTTTGAAATTAAAGAAAAACCCCAAGCTGGATGAAAAGTCATCTGTATTTCCTCCAGCTCTCTCTGCCTGGCATGCTGCTTACTATTTACTGTTCCCCAGGCCTAACTGTACTGGGACGGGAACTACAATGCCTAAATAGTACAGATGAAACCTACTCAAAAATAGAACATGCAGAAGTGTCATAAAAAAAAATTTTATTGGTCTCGTGAGGTTCTCAAGCAAGGTCTGCAGAAAAGGAATAACAAAAATCATGAAATGTTAAATTTTTAAGACAGTAAAAAACAACGAAGTCGCTTCCAAGCAGGCACTAAGTCATCCCTCACCCATTTTTATGCTGCAGTTCTGCTGCTCTGAAACCTATTTCAGCCAAGATTCAAGGGTAACTTTCTCATGCATATATGCAAGGCATGTAACTTACACCTGTTCCTGAGGGCAAAACCCACAAATTTCCTAAGTACCTAAGTAGTTAGAAGACTAAATTACCTAGTAGACATATTGTTACTAATAAATGAGTGGGAGGTATATTTTACCAAACTCTTTTAAGCATTAGGCTTCTCCACTATTCTCATGGTGGCTTCAAAATTACCAACTTCAGTTTCTAGTATTAGAAGCCAAAAACTGTCTGAGATATGTTTCAGAAAAAAACCCAACAAACAAACAGTAAACAGATTCATAGAATATCCCTCTCCCTCCCTCCAAGCAGTCAATATCTCCTCAACAGCAACAGCTGGGTTGCCTATTTATATCCAGCAATCGTGAAGGTGTGTACTCCAGGAGCATCCCAGGAAAGAAACTGTTCCTCAGAGATTTACCCTGGGCAAGTTACAACCACAGGCTCCCTAACAAACATGTCAGAACTCATTAAGAAGGAGGCTCATAAATACAAACAGATTATTCCAGCCATAAAGTTACAATACTAAAAGCAAATTATTTCTATGGGCTTTGAATCAGGTATTAATGGTGTGTATCCAGATCCCTAGGAGGTATAAACTGGTGTAGCTCCATTGACTTCAACACCAAAAGACACTGATCTGCTTGAAAGAATCTCCCTTTGGGGAGCCGTTTCTGAGTTGTGAGGTTTGTACCCAGCTCTTTGTTTTTATTCTTTCACATTCCTCCGTACATTCGTCAAATTTTACACAGATCCAAATTAAACCCTTTGAGAATGAGTTCCATGCAGAAATAATTTAAAAGCCCAGAAATGTCAATTAAAATAAGGTAAAGCATTCATAAATTGAAAACAAAACTACCATTATAGGCCAATAAATTAGACTATGTAGAATTAAACCACCAAGGATTTGAGATTTAAAAAACCAAAAAGCAAACGAGTAGTTCAATGAAACTGTAGAACTGAAACTAATGAAGCCTGTCGTCTGATTTGTGCCCCATGGTAAGATGTTTTCTGAGTCAAGAAATGTATGAGCTCAAACTGAAACTTGTTCTGAAGTAGACGTACATATAAGATCTATCTTCCCTAAGGATTTGCCGAAATATATAATAACAGGAGATTGTTGGCTTTTTGTTCACCTGAGACAATTATATCACCTATATTCCAAGTACACGTTTTCATTAATGTGTAGATCTTAGCTTTCCCTGGAAATTTTCTGCTTCTGTCAGTCAAGAGGGCTCCTCAGACATGAATAGAAACAGGATAGTTCTCAGTGTATTTTCCAGTGTATCACAGGAAATGATCCACTTGATTCCAAATATACATGAATTTGAGTTAGCGAAAATAAAAAGAACTAGTATCTTTATACTCTTAGAGAAGTTATAGCTTATTTACTTTTATCATTGCATATCTGATTATCATAAAGGATGTTTTTCAAATCTGGATCATAGAATGATCTCATGGCAGGGATATTTTCCACTAGATCAGTTTGCATAAAGCCCCATCCCCCCGGCCTTGAACACTTCCAGAGATGCGGCATCCACCACTTCTCTGGGCAACCTGTGCAAATGCCTCACCACCCTTACAGTAAAGACTTTCTTCCATATATCTAACCTAAATTTCCCCTGTTTCTCTTTGAACCTATTACTCTTTGTCCTGTCACTACAGTTCCTGATAAATAATATTTTACTAGTCATGGGCAAAGCCCCCACAGTTCACTAGAGCTTGAAGTCTGATGTAGACAGCAGGATTTTGATCAAATGGTATAAAAATAGCGTTCAACTATCATGTACTCATATCACTTTGGCTGTTAAATTTCCGAAATTCTCATGCATTTATAGTACATGACAGCTGGATGAACTTGTAAGTATATGGAAGACATTAATTATTCACTTCTAATTAATTATGCTGAATATTTTGCTTCTTGCACTGTTGCTCATTATATAAACTAACTATCATCCTGCAGTTACTCAAGTGATACAAAATTCCAAATGAAGATGGTTAATGCATGTCACTAAAAAGAGAGCTGCACCTCAGCTGAAAGGAAGAGCACTTTGATAGGTGTGCTGTGTTGGCTGGTAATAAGTCTCTGATGAATCTGCACTATTGATTGCTTTTGGGAAAGTATCTAAGTGATATTTAAATGCTTAAATGGTATTCGTGATCCTCACTGACAAAAAAATATAACAATTTCAAAAATAGCTTCCCACTTCTTTAGTAAAGTAAGTACAGGAAGTATTACACCAGCTTGGTAGTTGCTATGAACATGTATTTATTCATATAGTCCAGCAACTCTTTAAATCTATTACTAAGCTAGAAATTATTGACAATGCTACCATCATTATTAACAAATATTCATTACTTCTACAGGTAAGGAGTATATTCAAAAGCAATTCTATTATAAAATAAAATAATATATTCCCAAGTTAATATGACTCTTTTCCAAAGTGAGAAAATGGAGATAATAGGCAGAATGTGGACATGTTACATAATTTAAACTACTAAACTCCTCTGTACACCAACTGAAAGATTTAGGTACAGTGCAAGCTACCCACAAGACCTAATTCAAGATTCTAATAGCAAGTTAAAAGAGGATAATCTCAGTGCAGAACAGTGGAGACATGCCAGTGTAGCAGCACACCAGCCCTCCAGTAAATATATATGAGAAATGGCAAAAAGCCTTGCTATCTAGGATCCACAAAAATAATACAATTGACCAAAAATTGGTTCTTACATTTCTTTTATACATTTATTAAGCAAAAGCACATCTGTCTGACACAATTTTTCACAATAAAAAGTAGAAGTGAACAGGTGGTAGTTGACTGCTTTTCCTACTATATGAAATATCCTTAGAAGGCTCTTCTGGAGTCCCTGAGAGCCCTACCAAGCAGACATCCCTGACTCCAGTGCTGTGAAGTGCCTAGATGCAAATGAGTTGCGACTGTCAGGATATTCAGACCTAAGAAAAGCAGGAGGTTTTTTTCAAAGTTTGTTTGGGTTTTAGTTTGTTTTTTTTTTTCATTTATCCTTCCGTGCCAGTTCCCAACAGCACAGTATGAACAGAAATCCAGGAATTATAAATCAAGTGTGGTAGAATTTAAGTAAGAATAAAGTAAGCCTCTCTTTAGCCTCCTCTTCAATTCCCCTGAAAATATAATAAACCAAGAAAAAACCTCTTTGATTTCGATGGTGTTTGAAAATATTTTGTATGTTTTTTACAACTCAATGAATTTTGGCTTCTCAAGTGCTTTATCATTTCAGTAAATCAAGAATTTACTTAGCATGGTTTTGCTAACTCATCCTTGGATATCGTCTTTATATCTCTTCTGAAACTTATCTTGCAATCAACACTTCCACATAAACAATGATTGTAGAGCATTGTTTTTCTATCATATGACCCCTTACCCCCAAGAAAAACAAGTTCTTGTTCTCCTCCAAAGATGTAGAAATTTTTTAGACGCTCTTTTAATTCATAGGGATCTAAATATTCTCTTTTATTAACCTCTCTGGATAATGTTGTAGTCTCAAGGTCATTTTGTGTTGACCTTCTCAAAACTGAATAACAAAAAGGGGTTAGAAAAACACTATGTTGCAATTCAGAGTGGCATTCCCCACCTAACTCCTCCAAATATCCCCTTGGTGTCTTCAAGACATATTTCATCAGGGATACCATCCCAAATACCCCCACAATACCTGAGCCAAATTTCCCTGCCCTCCAATCTAAATATTTTCCTTCAAGACATAAATCCATTTTTAAAATAACTAATACTTCACCTTTCCCTTTTATAACTAAGGCAATGATTATGACTTTTTAAAAGAAATTAAATAAAGTATGATATTTTTGGTTATGTTTCTGAGCAAAGATTTCCATTTTGTCAATTACAAAGGCGAGAACTAATATCTATCAGTAATTTGTACTTTGTTAAAAAAACTAATTTAATCTTGCAGTCCTTAGCTGCTGTCAGGGAGAGCTGTATCTCAGGTCTAAATCAGTACAGAGACTGTTAACATGGTTAGTATACATAATGAGCTGCTGTAGAGGATGCAAAAATCATCAGCATAATTACTTAGAAATGAATAATTAATAGCCTGTATGCAAGTTTAGAGGTTCATCAGAGTGACACAAATTCATGAACATTTATGAACGATTAATAACCAGAAAGTCATTGATAGATGGGCCACGTAGTGCATACAGTATCTTCAAATAGGAAAAAATCACTTTTCCAAGCCATGAGGTTGCCAACAGTCTGAATCAGAGTGTTAGAAGGCTAAGCTTCAGGGACAAAGTGCCTGCCGTGTGGGAATGGAGGATCCTGGTGCTTGCACATTAGTAGTTCATTTGTAAGGATTCAGCAGTGGTATAAATCTTCAAAGAGAAAAATTGGTGTTAATGATTGACATACTTTAGAGAATGAAGCAAAAATGGAGGAGAGGGAAGAAGTGGGAAGAGAGAGAACAGCAAAATATGACTTTCTTAGAATACATACTTGTTCAAACTAAAAAGCTCTGAACCACAGCACAGTAAATATACTCACTAATAGATATAAGTAATAAAGGATTTTATGGGGGTTTTTTTTCTACCCAAAGGTGACTCATCACAGCAAGAGCAAAGCAGAACTCCTGCAGTGCTGTGTAAGGTTTGCTGCAAATGTTCTGGTTTCCCACATGTTCCTAATGCCCTACTGAATGAAGTCCTGCTGACTATAATAAAAGTCTGTAAAATTATTAGAGACGTAATAACAATATTTTATATAAGGCAATGTCAGCAGTTTGGTATTAACAATAATGTAGATCCTACCTACAAACCTCTACTACAGCAGCTTTTGGATAATATTCATGCTAAGTTGAATCTGATGTTATTAGACATAGTAATGAGGTGAGCCTTTATTGTGTTTTAAGTACAACCTTCTAGGGATTCAAAATTCCCATTATTTTTTAATCATTTTTAATAACAAAACCACCAACCAGTCACTGGGTATGAAAGTTGCTTTAGCAAAATTTTAATGACTTGTATTTTCTCACGTTTGGTGAATCATAAAAGCGTAACACACAAACTGCTGGGGTGGGTGTGTGGCTGTGCATAGAGGCTGTAAATTGACAGCCAAGGAATCAACTGTTTCTGGAAAAGAGAAGACTAAGGGATGCCCTGATTTTTTTTTTACTTGGGTAAAAGTTAACCATGAGCAATAAAGGAAGCGAGCATAAAGATGGACTATTCCCAAGTTAAAACGATAAAAGACCCTTTGTTTAGGTGTCATGTCCATGGCTGAATGCTTTCTAAGTGGCTTGAGTTTCATCTCACATTACCATGTAAAATAAATATATCTTTTTAAAAAATCAGTTTACTAGATATGTACACACATTTCTCTCTCCCTTCTTTTCTCTTCACATCCTTCTTCCCTCAAAAAAGAAATCAATCCAACAACCCTTTATCAAAAAAAGAAAACCCATCTGGAAATAGTAATTTTTTTTATTTTGCTATATAAAGGTAATAATTTATAACTAAATCAAAATTTGGGGTTGATCGTTTTTCTTTATTAGTATTTTTTAACAGAGTTATCATTATTACTTATAATTTCTGATTTATAGTCATATGATTTGGTATGCTCTTATAGTTTCCTTATGCTGTACTGATCCCCTTTTATAAAAGGTTTGTTTTCCATATTGGATACATATCAACTTAAAAAGTTGTTGTCAAGCTAAAAAATTGAAATATGACAGCAAAGATAATAAGCATAGTAAAATAATTGAAAAAACCCCCAACCTCTTGGATTAATATTGAGTAATTCAAAAGAGTTTATAATAAAGTTTTCCTCACTTAGAAGAAAGAAGAAAAAAGTGGTTAATACTTTAATTGCTAAGCTTTAAATTTAGCAATTAATGCAGTGTATAAACTTCATTCTTAGTTTGCTCTTCCTCTGTGATTTTCAGCAGTGAAACTCCCATCTCCTGGCCAAAGAAATGCCTTCAGTACGGATAGGATGAAAGTAAAGGCAAGCTCTCTCTGTACCACTTGGGCATAAAGCTGGTTCTAGCAGACTTTTTGCAAGCTCCAGTTTGAGGGGTGCAAGAAAAACTGAATGTCTGAGGTAAGGTAAAAGCTAATAGAATTCCCAGGCAAGGCCAAATCACTGATTTAAATTACGCTAAAAGCTATTTAGTTCCCAAAACAAAGCCTTACCCTTCCTCTTTGCTATGAACTCTGGTGTCATGTGCATTGAGAAAATGCACCAAGAAACAGAAACATTGTGTCTCAATCACTCACATCTTTTCCAGGTCACTTTTTTTTTTTTTCCAGGTAGTTTTCATTCAATGAAACGTTCCTCCTTTTGGAGCTACATTTAAGAACATGATGAACCTGGAGATTAAAAGGATTACAGCCTTAGACTTTGCTTCCCACACTGAAGTCCCATAAAGTTTAGGTGGAAGAACTATTATTTGAGTCCCAAAAAAAGTACATAAAGTTTATAAAGCTTTCATGTTTTATGTTATGCCAGGTTTTAACTTAGCAATGCATTTAAGCAAAACATTGTGACATTTCTTCATGACTCCATTTACAAGAAGAATATGAAAAATACTCTTGTTTTGGTTTTTAACTGGTTTTTTAAAGTTTTCTAGTTGCAATTTATCAAATTCCTAGTAAAATTCATGAAGATCTTAGTAAAATTACAAAGAATCAAAATCAAAGGTCATAACTAAAAGGTACACATTACAGTGCATACCATTCATCAAATTCTTGTACACAATTTGTTCATAAAATATTTTTTTAAACTCATTCTTTCTTATTTAAATATACATTGTTTTCATTTTCAGCACGGTGAGCATTTCAATAGGCTTTATTACAGTGAGACAATTTCTTAATCTTGGAAAACCACTAAAGCAACAACTGCCACTAGTATTTATAGGTTTAACATACTCAGTTTTCCCAAGCTGAACTGAAAGCAACTCCAGCCAATAAAATAATAAGAAGTCAATTTAATATAAACATTGCCAGAATGTGACATATACTGAGAATTCTTTTCAACAGTTCTCTAAATCAGTGTTATAAAATTATCAAGTTTGTCAAATAAATGGAAAAGGTTTTATTATTCATACATGTCTGTGTAACTCCACAAACTGAGTAGAATTTATTGTGATATATACCAGTGCAAAGGAAGAATCAAATAAAAAACTGCAGATGTAGGAAACTAGAAAAAATGTTGAGATTTAAGGATCCTTTAAAAAGATTGCAATAACTTTATGATTTTGCTTTTTAAGAAACTAAAAATGATAACTAAATACAAATATTCTTTAGAGAAAAGCAAATGCCTTTTATATTTCAATTGATAGATGGGAAAGATGGTAAAATGGTTCAATGCTTTTCCACAGAACAGAGTAGAATGCTAGTTAGCAAAAGAGTAGACATGTGTAATTTTAAGACTATTTTTCAAATGGCTTCTTTATTAACTTCAAATATCTTATAGTTTCTGCCTAGCTTCCAAAAGATAACCACAGCAGCTGACCTGATCTGTGCCAAGACAAGGGGCACCTTTCCTGGGTAGACTACATCTCTAGAATCCCAGCCAGTTCATTCAAAGGTAACAGAGGTTGCACTGATTATTATGTAGTAGTCATTCCTTAATATGGTTGGTAGGTCATGAACATCCTCCACCTGAAAACAGATTGGGTTTGGGGGGAATGTCTGCACAGCTACATGGCAGGAAAAGCAAACACTTTTGGTTTTGTTTCTAGCTCTTATTACATTAGATTTATGTGTCCTTCAGAATCCACTATCTTCTTTCCTACAAAGTACTTGTGCAGAATAATCAAACAGCCTCTAAATCTTTTCAGACTGAGTTCTCTAAAGCTCTCACATTAAGACGTGTCTACTACTCACTGAATAATGCATAGATCTTTCCTGAAACCTACTCCAACTTTTTAACAGCCGTTAAAAATTTATCTGGCAGGAGCAAGTCCAGTGTATTTGACTCATTAACATTGTTAGTAATGCGACTAACAGCATGTAATTACAACTAATGAAATTAGTGAAGAGGAAAGATACTGAAGAAAAGCCATATCTACTCACTACCACACTGATGAAACACCTTAGGATGGCTCCAACCCGTTCTGCAAGGTATCACTCCTGGAGCCTAGGATAAGGCACACGGACAGTCAGAGTTGCACTGCCTTCCCTCACCCATTGGCTCTCTCAGGGCTGGCAAATAACACAGGTAAATAAGGCAGTGAATTCCAATTCTTACCATTTCACCAATTTGGCATCATAAAAGATTTTATTGTAATGCACTTCACATGTAATTTAATATTAATTTCCCCATCAATTATGAAAACGTTGGGTTTAACAAATTCTAGCGCAGATTGCTATTGCACCTCTCACCCTACTTATTTGCTATTGCTTATTCTTCTAGTTAAAATATTTCCTCCATCTCTAAGTAGTAAAATTCAGTCTTTTTAAAAAGTGTTTCACTTATATTTTGTTGGATTTTTAATCATCCTCCTTTTATCTCCTTAAGCGGCAATATAGCAGTTCCCCCAAGTTACTTTAGCCAGATTTAGAAATTCAAAAAATGCAGTAAATTCATCTTATTGTGACCTGTTCTCTATTTCATGAAAAATATTTCTGAAACTAATTATACAGTTTCATTTTACTGTTTGTAACCAGTATTTCATCTGAATGTTAACCATTATTTTGTCTTGGATGAGAGTAATATGACCAACTTAATAAAACTATGGGCATTTGGTCCACCTTTACTTGCATGTGTTCTGCTAAAGAACTCCTTTCTACTCACAATTTGCTGTCTTCCTCTCTTCAACCATGCTTATAAATTCGAGTAGAATTTGCACATCAAGTTAACAGATAAAGACATAAGTATATAAAGATATATAGAGATTATATAGATATAGACGATATAAACATAGATATATAGATATAGATGATATAGATATAGATGGAATGTAACATTATGGATAGAAACCCTATTTTCTACAGTACTGTTGTCAGCTGCTGATTTTTATTAGGCTATGCTAAGTTTACATTCATTTTATGTGCCATACTTTGCGCAAATCGAAACTTTTGACGTTAAAAAGTTTTGTACTGCCTTAGAAACACTAGCTAATTTTTGCTGATGCCTCCATGCATTATCCATTATCCAAAACAGAGTTTTCATTAAAACACATTTGTGCTTAGTGCATTTCAGAAGTTTTTAAAAGATAGCTCAGGTATCCCTCTTGCTTGACTCAGTGCTCTTCAACAAAACTACACCTGTACTCTCTCTTTGACTTCCCTATCCCCCTACAGGTACCTGAGATAACGTAACTGCTATCCAAATCTCTCATCTAGAAATTGCGGTAACTGTTCTCTTTTAGCCAGATAGTTCATGCAGTAACCATTAGAAAATGAGAGACAGTTCTTCAGTTAATTTAGTAACAGCTGGATACATTTGAGTCTTTGATTTCCAACAAACAGATGACATTTTTCTCTGGAGGCAATATCATGTAATAGTAAATTATTTTACATTTGGAAAGTGATGTAAGGTATACTGGAATTAAAATGTACTGTGATGAAAAAAAATGATCCAGTTGTATTCTCCATTAAAAATAAAAGTGGATGACAAATACTATGACATTCTGGTGCTAAAAAATCCATACAACATTAAAATTTGCAGCTTTTTCTTCCTCTTTTTTTTTTTTAATTTGAATATCACTTTATTAAAATTGCATTTCCCAAAACTCCATTTAAATCAAAATTCTTAGAAATTTAATAAAACCTAAAACCTTAGAACTGTGACAGCAAAATGATAAATAGTGATAGAGAGAGATGGAGAAAAAAAGTCTTATTTTCTTAAAACTGTTGAAAACAGTACTGTTACACTATCACTTCAGGAATAACTACACATCTTTTAAAATACTACTTAAAATACTTTGAAAAAGCAGCTTTTTCCCTTGAACTTTTATAGTTTTGCCCAACTGTGCACTAGTAATACAAGCTCCGATTGGCAATTCTGTTGTGGCTGAAGTTCATAGTTTGCAGTTATAAACCCAGTTTAGCTTCATTCTACACAGTCATGTCATCAACTGTTTTCATAAAAAGCCATTGCCCTCGGTTACAGTGTAATATGTAACCAAAAGTACGTATTCTATTATCATCTTCACAAGCTGTTAAAGCATCTGGGGCAGTGTTTGTTATCTCCTACCATGACTCATCCCTGATAACTCCCTCCGGGAGCTATCTCTGTTAATGGGCAATCAAGGACCCACCGCACGACTCATAGAATTACATCACCCCAGTGTGAGATGCTCCACCCTTGGGGAGGAGCCAAGCATTCCCACCTGGATATAATCTGGGGTTTGGAACAGCACAAGCAGCCCTTACTTACTGGGTTCCCTGAAGACAACAGCTACCACTGGACCTTCAGGTGAAAAATCAGACCTTTCTACAGGATCACCACTTCAATAGAACCACTTCATCTGGACTGCTACCACTGCCCTGACTAACAGGGTGTCAGGTTGTATCCTGACTCTGTCAGTGTTCTTGTACTATTGCATTTATTTTAATTTCCCTACTAAATTATAATTCTGACTTGTGATCTCCTACTGGTTTGTTTTCAAACTAGTAAACCCATATTTCCTTCTCTGGTGAGTATATAGTCAGCCACTGCAGAACTACATCCAAACACCCACCTCCGAAAAAAACCAATTTAAATACTAGTAATAAGGCTTCAGTAAGAATTTAGACATTTACCTACATCTGAATTAACTTAAAGGGACACCTTTAGGCATTTTCACTGGTAAAAGTGATATGAGAGTCTCAGTTTTGAGAAGCACCAAGATGGTATTCACCTTTGAAAGTAGATCCTCTTTACCTACTTGTTAGGCATATCTCAGGCAGGAAAGACAAACAGAAGGTCAGGGAATAGATGACAGGTTTGGTTTGGCTTTGTGCTATTCTTGACACTGCAGATAAAGCAGTGCTAAGAGTTGTGCAGCTTGACGCTGAAAAAGTTGTACAGTCAAGCCATTCAGAAACGCAGAGATGCACCAAGATCCTCTTCCTGTTTTCCCTTGGACAATTGATACTGTGTTTTGTAGATGAAGGCTGTAGAGAAAAAGCTAGGGGGTCTTGTATGGACTGAAAGGCTCGATATCCCTTCAGAATAACCACTTCTGTGTGCACAGCAGAGCTTCAGGTATAATCATCTTTCTCTCCAGTTACTTCAAACTATTTGATATGACAACAGAGCAGTCTAAGGTGAAACATTTAATCCTTCTTAAAGTTCAGAAGATCTAAACATAAAGTACTGTTTATTTGTAACAGATAAAACTAAACACTGTGGAGCTGAACGTGTAGGGTCAAGCTTTGCTCTAGAGCCAACCTAGTAACGTGAAACATTTATTTACCTGTTTTAGGACATTAGAGTTACCCTATGTAATTCATATAAAGAATTATAGTTTCTCTGATCAGTTAAACCAGTCTGTATGCAAAAAGATGCTCACTTCTGAAGCAGACATTAAATCTCTTTTCAACATAAGTGTCAGAATCTGTACTGCAAAGGATGGATGCCCATAGTAAGTAGGCATCCAGTCTCTGGACTGCTTCTTTTCAAACACAACTGAAAGGGAAGGTGGAAACAGTTTTTCTGACAAGCTATTTGATTAAGTAGCTGTACATGCTAACTAAATTATATTTAGACACATGAAAATAAAGGGTAGCAATTATTTTCAGAACATTTTATTTTGCTGTGAAATCTTTGGTATCTTCTAATACAGGGCAGAAAGAATTTTTCTGTCAAAGATACCTGTTTAAAGTTGAAAACACATTTGACTTTCTTCTTATAATTAAAAATGTAATATGCAGTTTGTTGTATTTCATTCAGAAAAAAAAATATACTATTTCACAGATGCTCTGGCTTCTCAGTATTGAAGCTTTGTTGTTACTAGAGGAGCTCTTTTCTCATAGTCACATTAAATATACTTTGTTGAATGTATTAATCTAATCCTATTTCCAACCATTCTTTCATCCTCCGTTTTTTAAATAAAGGACAAAAAGAAGGAGAAAAGGAAGGGCAGAGTGTAAGTAAACTAGAAAATCCTTATGTAAAATAAAAGATCTTTAGAAAGAAAAGTGGGTGACTAATTGCATTTTCTACTCTTTTGATCATACTTCTCTGACTGAAAATCTAATTTTCATATACTCACTAACCTCTGCTGGCTTGACAGTACCTTTCTGCTGCAATCTGTGATGACACACATGTGAATAAGGGAAACGTGTAGCTTTCACTTTCTTCAAACCTCTTTCTTCCTTTTGTGATATATAAGTACCCATCATCCTGCAATTTCCTTGTTACTCATAAACCTTGACAAGTTGTGAAAGATAGAGGAATTAACAGAAATAATATGTTTTCATATGCATTAATTTTAACATATCTGGACTAGCCACCTTTCTTCCAGGAGTTTGTTGCTATGAAATTAGCAACTTCGCAATTAAACTTTTCCACTGCAAACGATGCTGGTTACAGAATTATATACTAGCAGTATGCTTTTATGATAAATTGCTAATTTATATTTGAAAATATTATCAATGATGATTTGTTTTGTTAGGTTTGTTTTCTTTCTGACCTACAAAACAGCTACAGTAGGAGTAGCAACCAATATAGGCACTGAAAAATTTCTTAAATATGGTATCTCCTCTAAACCACACATTGTAAAATCAAACTGATGTTCTGGTACACACGACATCCAGAAAGATTTTTATTTGAGATCTAGGGACCCAGATACCCTCAGAAGCTGTAGCTTCAGAGCACCCAGAAGGTGCCAAGGAACAGACACCTCAGTTATACTAAGCATATGGCTTCCGTGTCCTTGCAGGGAGCCAGGCCTGGCTGGCGCATGGATGGACTGCAGCAATTGACAAGATTTTAAGCTAAAATTTAAAATCAAGAGAATTTTCTGCATCTTTAAGAGTCCTCGAGTTTTCAGCTTTTCACTAGATTCAGTTAATGGAGCCAAATATCTTTCAGTTAATTAATTAATTCAATGTAATTTTGTATACTTTGATTTGGGAATATTTTATTTCATTCACCTTTCTGAAAAAATTCTTGTCAAAAGACCTGCAAGTTCCCAGGAAAATGTAATTTTTTTTCTGTGACATCCAGTACATTCAAGACTTTAGTGGAAGCATGGACTATAATGAAAACTGTATTTGGACTTTGATTTTACATTCACTTCTCTGTAAAACTAGGCAAAGGCATGCTTTTGAGCTATGAAATCATGACAAATTTCTGTGCTAAAAAGTTTCCTGCTGTCTTTCTGTATCTTCTTTTCATTTCTTCATATTTTATACTTATTGTGAATTTGAACTCTTTTTGACACCATGGTTGTTGAAACAGTGATATAAATATTAACATTTTTCATTCCAATGCTTGGTGTCTTAGGGGGATGCCAGGAGCCGTCACATAATCCATTAAGAAAGGAGTCAACTTATAATTCTTTACTACAACAGATAACTAGGCGGTAGTGTCCTGTTTATTTCCATGTTACTATCAAGTTTCAATGCTATCATATTTTTAGCCTAAATACTACAAAGAAAAGTATAATGTCATTAATGTTAGTTTTCCACTACCCTTTCATATTTTGGCAAGAGAGAAAATGACAGTAATAGATCATATGTATTCTGTGCATTATATTATAAACATGGGTAAATTAATGGTTTCAATATTCTTAAAAAATAAAAGTAAATATATTTTTTCTCTAATTGAGGAAGCAATAATCTACATATAACAGTCAGCATGTGTGGAAACTGGTTTTAATTAAGAAATAGAGCAAAGTCTTGAAGTAAGTATAGCAGCCAGGCCTAGGAAGCAGCTGTATCAGAGAAATCTATATCTTTTAAAGGATTTAGATCTGCTGCACAGTTTGGTTGGCATGTGGCAAATTAAATTTAATGTTAATTCATGTAAATTTATTAGCCTCTTTCTTTAGAGTCCCCCATGTTTTCATTGTACATTGTGTTTCAGCACAGATGATAATAAACTCATACAGATGCCACCAGTCATCAGTGCAACATTAATTACTGACTTGCTCAGAAAGTATTTACAGCCAGAGCTGGGACTGGCTGTGCAGAGCTGGCAGTGCTGCTACCATCAGCTGGAAAAACAGAAAGTTGTTCAGCAAATGCTGCTTCAAATAACTGAGAGGGGGACAGAGGGGAAGGAAAAGGAGAGCGCAGGGAAGGTGAGAAGGTCACATTGGAAGGGTTCTATGGAATTTGAATTACCAACTCTAAACTGCAAAGCTGACAAATGTTATCTCTGGACTCAAAACTTGCATTCCAAATGCAAATACGGCCCAGAAAAGGTCTGAGATTTTAAAAAACTATTTTGTGATGTCGGCTCAGAGTCCTTCATATTAACCCACCACATCAGATCCCACTGGGAAGAGCAAATATAAATATTTATGCTTAGGATGCAGGTGAGTAAAGCAGAAGGTAGGAAGGATAAAAGCATCTAACATATGACAAAGCTTCTCCTGTCTTAGGACTGTGGAACAAATGACTAATGGCTTGTGTTTTCAGAGCACACTAAGCAGAGATACAGCTTATTTTATAAAGCTGTTGATGAGATCACCATTTTATGGACACCTCAACAATGGAACAGAAAAATCCACTCAAATGAAAATTGGGAGTTCCAGGTTGTGCTCAGCCTGAGGATATTCGAATATAAAAGAGCTTTTGAAGCAGCCAGCAGTCTGTAGGGTGTGTTAAGGCCCTTTTACATCCTTCTCATTAAGTTGAAGTGAGGTAATCAAGAATTATTATGAACAAATTTACCATATTTTCCGTACATTATCCAAACCATAGTGAAACATCATTATTATATACAGTAACTCTCTCCATATATATATATATATGAAGCACAGAAATGAGATGACCATGTCTATCCCCATTTTATCAGGGAAGATGGTTACCTTGCAGAGCAAGGAAGGAGCTGAATACAATACTTAGGTCAATAAACCATCCAATTTCCCTTTAGGACATTAAATAAAATTGAAATGTTGCAGTTCAATGTCTTGATTCATAACTCAATGGACATCAGTCCACATCATGACAATATATTTTATCTCAAATTTTATTGTCACCCTACTCTGTTTTCTTAGTAGAAGAAAACACAGATTAGAAATATATAATCAAATAACTCTAGTGCAGGAGTCTGAGTGTACTTGTATTAGGAAATGCAAAAACCTGCCTTACATTTGCCTTCCTTGAGATCTCTCTTGCTTGGACAGAACTTCTGCCTTTACACTGAACCCATCAGACTGACAATAGATATTTTTTTTTAACTTGTTTATTGTTTCTATACAAAATAATCACCTGAAATTTTCCTATACTTCAATTACAATATTAAGTAAAGTTATTCTCACATCTATGTGTCTACTAAGTGATCATGACATCAATAACATTGATTTGTAAATATGACATTTCATGCTGTTTGCCTCGTAGAAGAATAAGGTTAAAAAGAATGGAGCAAACTGGGAGAGAAAGGAATGCAATTGTCTGTTAAAAAACCCTCAAGATATTATCAATTCCCGTGTCTGCGTAATTAGTCATAACATCTGGCAAATTTCTATTTTCAAGTGCAGTAGCATGAATAATGTTGAAATGACACTGAAAATACTGATAGTGTTTAAATTACATATTAAAAAAACCCCAAACCAAAACACAAACAAATGACACAAAAATGTGTTATTTTATCACTTTCTGCTTCAAAACAAACTGAAGAATTTTCTGTCTCTTTCTCTTGCTGTTGCACATATTCCACACCTGTCACAGTTTGTAGAGTGGTGCTGTTGCATTCTTTGTGATACAAAAAGCTGAAAATACCTTTGGACCTGGTGAATTAAATTCAACTTGAACACAGTCATAAAGGATTTGCCATTTACTTTGGAAAAGAGAAGCTGTACAGACAAGGTAACTCTTTCAAAATGATAACTGAAAACATCTTAAGCTTTCCTCCTCTTCCAGTAGGAATAAAGTCCAGAAATCTGCAACCATACCTGTCTTGGAAAACATAGCAGAACACAAAGGTTTGCCAGAAATATGCCACAAAAATTCCTCAGAATTACAGCCCCCCTTTGGCATTTTCCTCTCCCATTGGAGCTCTGCGGCAACAACAAGGTAGTGTTCTATAAAAGGTATAGAAATTCTAAAATTTAGCTAGCTTACTATTTTGTAAAAAGACCAAATGAAAATGAACCAGATATCTTTGACAATATACCCTCCTACTGTCCCATGCCCAAACCAGGAAGACTTATGCTGTGGAATCACAAAAGATATGTTTCACTAGCAAACTATGAATTTATATAAGTTTCATTGTGTCATTTCAGTTACAGGTCATGCAACTATAGACTATAAGACTATATATAGACTTATTTGACTTATATGGATATAATAAGGGATAGGATATTATATCAATTATGACACCATGAATATTTTAAGGTAATTAAATGAGTATTTAAGACTCAATTTCTTAAAAAGAACAATTTGTTTGTAGTTAATGAAATAAGTATAAGAGGACTGTCCTAGATTACAACGTAAGATGCGCCCAAAAGTATGTATTCTATCATCATCTTCATAAGCTGGTGGGGCAAAGTTCTTTATCTCTCCCATGACCCATCCTCTCTCCAGGGGGATATCTTCTGTTAATGGGCCATCTAGTCTCACCACACGACTGATAAAATTATATCATCCTATTGTGAGATGCTCCACCCAGAGGGAGGAACCAAGCATTCCATCCTGGATATAAGCTGAGGTTTCAAACACCACAAGCAAACTTTTTCCACTGGATTCCCAGAGGAAGACCAAACCCTTCTACACCACCACTGGACCTTCAGAGGAAGACCAGATCCTTCTACAGGATCACTGCTTCAACAGAACCATCACTCCAGGACTGCAGCCACCATTTGATCGGACTGCTGCCAGCGCCCTGGCAGACAGGGGGTCGGGTTGTATTCTGGCTCTGTCAGTGGGGGGTTTTTTGAGCTATTGCATTTATTTTATTTTTCCTATTGGACTGTATTTCTGACTCGGAGTATCTCACTGGTTTGCTTTCAAACTAGTAGAAGGGCTTTATACAAATTTCATAAAATTTCATGGAACTACCTAGGCCTGGAAAGGGAAGAAGTCTTCCACGTCATTATAATTTTCACTATTTGTTTTCATTTATCATAAGTACAACAAAATAAGTTTGTCTCTTTCGGCCTTTTTTACACCAAGAAGATCATAGGCAGAAGGGTAACAGGATTCCCAACTGGTCCTCTAACCTTGTATCCTAATCAGAGTGCTACTGGCTTTTTTTAACTTTATAATTTTTCTCTTTAGAACATTCACCTTTGCCATGATCCAGTTTTAAAGTTATTAGAAATGCCTCTGCTTGAATTAAGGTGCAAACAAGACCACATGCCAATGTCAATAGTATGGGTTTTATTTGATAGTAAATATGAGAGAGAGAGAGAGAAGAAGAAGAAAGAAAGAAATAGATGGGGGGACAGAAAGAGAGTGACAGAGACAGAATAAAGAAAATTTCTACACTTTGTGGATCCCACCGACATCCAAATGATCCTCTCCAGCTGGTCTTCTTGGAGGTGAAGTTCCCCAGAGAAGCACAGAATGGATTAATACACGCTCAGGGCAGATGAGAATGCTTTGGCGCTTCCCCCAGGCGGGTGCCCAGTCTATTGCAGCCGACTCTGGATCTGTTGCTTCATTTTGCATAACGTGCAGTGCTGTGGTGTAAGGCCTCCGGGGAGCGCTTTGGGGGTCTTTGATGGTTAAGGGCAGCCCCTCAGCTGCCTCACACATGAATGTCCTGCGGATGTGGCCTGTGGGGTTGGAGGTTTCATAAACTGGGCCGCTTTGTGTAAGGGAGGATGGGTGTTCACTGCTTCTGACCAGAGGTTATGTTCAAAACCTCCTCCCCGCTCCTTGTTTCAGGAGGAGTCTGTGTAAACCTGGCCTCTATGGGCTGTGGTCTCTCCCACCCCAAACCCAGATAGGGAAGAATTTCTGCTGCGTTTGGCTCTCTTGTGATATATTCCTTTCCTTTGGCCTTGTTTGTTTCTCCCTAAACTTGAAATGATCGAAAAATAGTATCCTCTTCTTCCTATTTAGGCCGCTTACAGTCCAGAGTTCTGTGAGTTAAGCTTCTGTGGTTGTAGTTTCCTTATACAGTTTTTGCTATAATGAACAAAACTTCATAACAATGTTTGAGGCATGAACTATTTCAGTCCCTGACAACCTTCCACCACCCTTCTCTATCTATATGATGTTCTTCAATCCAAGATCTTGCTTTACCCAATTTAACTCAATTTTTTTAGCTTTTTACCTTTTCTATCACTAAGAAAATTTGAATCTTAGATATCATGGTTATATGATGAAAACGAGAACAGAAATGATACACATAGTTTATATTATGACATAATTTTTTAGTTCTTGTACATTGGAGATCTATGCAATTAGAAGCATGTTAGACAGGAAGACTCATATAGCACCAGCTGAAATCTATCCAACTTCCTTGTATCCATGGCAATAAAGTATTATTTATGTAATTTACTAAATGCCAAAAATAAGGAAGACCAGGGGGACTATTACCTTGCACAAGGCATTTGCTTTCATTGCAGTTGCTTCTTATAGTCTTACATTGTTATGCTAAACAAACACAGGTGCTCAAATATCAAATAATAATTTTAAATAAGATGGTAATTACAACCTAAAGGAGAATGCCTGAGACAGCATGCAGCCAAAGTTGTTACTGTTGGATCAATAACTGCTCAGCAAAGCCTTTTCTGTCCACATTCCATCTACTAAGCATGACTTAGTTAAGTAATTTGATTTTTTTCTCTGTTGTCACAGAACATGATGAGGTATTTCTAATAAAGGTAGGAGCCCTTCAAATAAAATCCGGTAAGTATGGATACAGATATTTTCAATATGAGAGCACAAGATACAAATAAGAGGCAATGAAAAAAATAATTCCATTAAAACTACAAGAATCTTTTCTGTCAGATAATTCAAGCAGATGTCCAGTAAAAGCTTTATATTTTCAGGAAAAGGGGAAAGGGGTGGCAGAAGAATGGCTACATTGACTCTTCAGCATTCCTAAGTATCTTCATTAGCATTAATATGAATAATCTTAGAAATGGATGAAGAACCTGGTTTCTAGTGCAAATTTATTGACATAAATAACTTAAATGAAACTAATGAACCTAAAATTTGATTCAGCTCCAAGCTATTTATAAGTAACTTTTTAAAAAAGAGAGACAATACAATTCTGCAATTTACCCCTGAGTGCATTAATTTAAATGAATGTTGACAATTAAATTAAAAGTTTTAATTGTTATCCAAAGGAAACTTATATTCATTAAGAAAAAAAAAGAAAACAAAAAAATTTATATAAGTTTCTCACATTCTACAAATGAAGACATGTGCTTTCTCCCTTTGTGGCCGAGTCAGTTAGTGGATGGATCATTACCCCATTAGTAACTGTTTGAAGGGATCAAAGACTTTTTGGGGTGTATTCAGGTTAGGTTGTCCAGTTCTGATACTCAGTTCAGTAGAACCAGACATGGACGACAGAGTTGTATCTTAGTTCCTTGGGAGAAAGGCAGATAAATTCATCTTTCCCCTAGCTGAAGATATACACCTGACAACCTTTAAAAAAGTCAATGATATATCACGTTTATATATGTTAGGCAACCATGTTCTTTATACTTGGCTCTTAAAATGATCTCAGAGTTACCTCTATAGTCTTACCTAAATCAGCCTCTAGCTAATCTTTTTGTTCTTGTAAGCCCCTACCCAAGTCTTGGGTAAGTTATTGAGAAGCACAAAACAATATATCTGACATGCTTGGGGGGCACATGAGAGAAAAATATTTTCCAGGAGCCTATTGTTTGCCATTGCAGAGGACCTGGCTGGATGCGTTTCTGAGCTGTACAAAAATTTCATGATGCACTACTTTTATCTTTGTTTAGTAACTCATTTCTTTCTACATATGAATAGTCAAATCAATAACCAGGCCTTTTGCAGTATTCCTCCCAACAGTACAGCAGGGCCACTCTTAGACAACTTGATTCATCTTTAGACACCATTATGCATTTTTACTTGCAAAATTCTCATTGATATCAGTTTAAATTTTGCCGAAGTATTGCACAAAGAGGCCATGAAGTATTGATATTTAAAAAGCCACTATTATTTATGTAAAAACTGAAAAAAAAATAGCTCATTTAATAGCAAAATATATCCATTTATTGGGAGTATAAACTTACTTTTCATGAAAATGGATGCAAAATAGGAAAAGATGGATGTGAGAAAGGAGTCACAGGACTGTTCTTACCAGTGCCATTTGCAGAAGATCTATATAAATAAATAAATAAATAAATAAATAAATAAATAAATAAATACTAAGAGCTTTTAAAAAGAGGGTTTCTATATTGAAATTTTCCCACAACCACCATTCAGTATTCTAAGAAAGAATCCTTAACTGGTTCAACTATGATATTATAGAATATACTGCAATTTTTTCTAATTAGCTCTGGCTCTGTACTCTTTGGGGATTCATATTGTGAAACAAGAGCTATTGCCTTATGCTTCAGTGTTATAGGAAGGTGTATAAAGTTTTCAATCAGCACTTCAAATATTTTCAAATATATGACAGTCGTAGAATACTCATTTATCACTTGTTGCCCCATTAAAATCTACCCAGTTTGATACTTTTTGATCTCTGCTTCAAATGATCTTCTGTATCACCTCCTCCTCTATGTATCCTGTTCTTGTCATATTTCAACCCATTCACTTGTTGCCCCATTAAAAAAGAGTAGTGACACAATCTATTATGATGACATTTATTCTTTGTACTTTATACTTCACCACATCCTTTTTTCTATCTTCTATGAAGCTATTTATACTCCTTGACAGGCTGCTTTTTTAAATTTGAGATACTCTTTCTATTGCAAGGTATTTATTTTGTCATTATTTCTAGATATGCTATTTGAATAGCATTTATGTTCAGCACTGAGTGAGGAAAATATTTTTATAAGGCAATTTAAAGACATAGCATAGTATATCAATTTCTAATTTCTGTAAATTTCATAATTTCTAGGAGAAATAATATTTTTCCAAAACTAAGATGATGATTTATAATTGTTTAGAGAAATTCAGAGCTTTAGATCAGAACTATGATTTTTAAAATTATAAAATGGTAAAAATATAGACAATTTCAACTCTGCTTCTTAGCACAAAGCAGTTGCCAGTGTTTGCTGCTGAAAGGGAAGATCAGAAAACTTAACGCCCCCCAAAAAAACAAGTAAAAGCAACAAGCACATGTTCAGAATAAAATAACAAGACATTTTCAGAATACAATAATAAAAATAATAAACATGAAGTTGTGGATTTTGACTGTCTTCATTAGGTGAGTACAGGTAATGACCTCTGAAAGTTAATTGATTGACTGCATCGAATGTGCAGCAGTTCCACTACGGGAACTTGTAGATGCAGCCAGAAAGTTACTCTTCCATGTATGAGCAACTGATGTTATAAAGTCAGCACTAGAATGAAAGCTCTGGACTGGTAAAACTTATCAGTCAAAGGCATGACTCCCTCACAGACCAAATTTTACAGGGAGTCTTAGACAGATGTACTAGTTTGAAAACAAACCAGTGGGACTCTTCAAGTCAGAACTACAATTTAATAGGAAAATTAAAATAAAAACAGAAAATACTGTCTTAAACTGACAGTCGGGATACAACCTGACACCCTGTTGGTCAGGGTGGTGGTAGCAGTTTGATTAGATGGTGGCTGCAGTCCTGTTGAAATGATAGACATGTTTCTGTTGAAGTGGAGATCCTGTAGAAGGGTCTGGTCTTCCTCAGAAGGTCCAGCCATGGTTATGTAGCTCTTGTCCTCTGGGAATTCAGTAGGTAAGATGCTTGTGATGTTCCAAACCTCAGATTATATCCAGGTGGGAATGTTTGGTTCCTCCCCCTGGGCTGAGTATCTCACAATGGGATGACGTAATTTTATGAGTCATGCAGTGAGGCATGATGGCCCATAAGCAGAAGATAGACCCCAGAGGGAGTTATCAGGGATGAGTCATGGAAGAGATAAAGAACAGTGCCCTACTAGTTTTTAACAGCTAATGGAGATGGTGATAGAATGTATACTTTTGGTTATATCTTACATTGTAACCTAAGACAGTGGAATATTCATTTTCTCAGTTTCTCACATCTATATAGAAGATAATAGTTCTTCTTCATGAAACTGATCAGAGTATTCAGAGACTGAGTGAGAGAAGAGGGAATAAGTGATTTTAGCAGATGGTTCATAACCTAGGGTTAAGGATGGTTAAAGGCTTGGTAGCCTTGCAGTTAAGGCACTTATCCAGGAGCTGCATTGTGTTTTGCTTTCTACACCAAGAATGATAAAATATCTTTTGTAGCCAACAACTGCTTCATGTGAATGCTGTAATTGTTAAGCATCACATCCTGATGTGTTCAACCCCCTGGGCTTCACACAAGGAAATCAGTTCTGCTGTGGGAGCCCAGGGACAACACTGTGAATCTCTAAAACCATTTTGTGGACCTGTGCCCAAGATTCTTAAGATGTATCAGCTAGGCCTTCTAACTGAATCAACATTTTGGTAGTAGTTTAGAAGGCTGTGTCCAGACGTACTGACAATGTCAAAACATAAATTGCAAGAAATGATATTTCTTCTATTCTATGCTTGATTCTCTCAGTAACTTTGTTGCATTCAGACTAAAATTGGAAAGCAAACAGCAAAGTGTAATGATATAGTTACGACAGGAAAGGAAGGCATGTATCCAGGCAGATCCAGTGTGATCAAATTCAGAAGCACTTCTGTTTTCTGTGTCAAACATTTGATTTAAGGTGTGTCTATTTGTTGCCAAACTTATCTCTCTAAAGTCAATTTCTGTGAGTATCCAAATGAAATGGTTCCATGATTCTATGAAATCTACTTGCTTAATAAGGAAAAATAAGTTTATTACATTTTCTCAGGGAATTTCTGTTTTATTTAATACATTAAGAATAAGAAATGCATTTTATATAAAATATTTTTCCTTTGTCCAGATATGTTCTGCTGAAGTGCAAAAATAGTAGCTCATTGACTTGGTTTCAAAGCCAGATGCCTGCCAAAGAAGGCAGGCACCTCCCTTGGGATGGAAAATATGACCCCCCTTCCCTCGTAATTATTATAACTGTGAAATTAGGGGCTTTCAAGCAATGATATGGGAAAAGGAATAACACTTCTTTACTAGAATATATATATATATATATAAAACAAGGCAAACAGCAGCAGCAGCAGCAGCAGCAGCAGCAGCACCCAGAGCCCCCAGCCCAGCGCCGCCTCTCCCGGCCCAGGCCCTTTCCCCGTCGGTGCAGTGACGCTCACAGCCGGCAGGGGGCGCTGGTGGCTCCCGGCCGGGCAGGGCGGGTGCGATGATTCCCCCGCGCCTGCAGGGGGCGCTGTGGCGCCAGCTCGGCCGCCTCCCCACAGGGCAATGGCGGCTCCGCCGGCGGGAGGGGGAGAGAGCGAGAGAGAGAGAAGGGGCTTTGCTTTGCAAACTCATTGGGGGCAGCTGGTGCCAGTGCCCCTGTGGATGGCGAAATGGGCTGTAGCACGAACCTCGGAGCAGCAGGCTGGAACGGCAGGGGCGAGCACACCCCGGGTGACAAACAAAGTGTAGCAAAACTCTGGAGCTGTGCCAGGAGCTGCAGGGGATCCTGATGGACGTGGGATGTTGGGTTAAAGTGTAGCCAAACCCCTGAAGCAGCAGCAGAAAACAGGAGGGTTGGGGGGGGCATCGCTCCTGGGGTAGCTCACCAGTGATGGCTGGTCCCAGGGTCGGGCCACCATGCAGAGGGAACAGCCCGGCGGGGGACAGTGTGCTGCCGGCTCCCGGCACCGCACACACCCGCTCTGGGCTCCCAAGCAAGCTAGCAAGCCCCAGTCACAGTGCCGAAGGAAAAGGGAAAAAACCAGGCAAAAACCACAAGGCAACAGTATGTCCAGTCAGATGTGCACACCACATGGCTGCCGAGTTGATTCCCCACGGGAAGGAAAGCGTCTCACCTCTGGTCCTGAGAGAGAGCAAGGGCCGAGCCCAGCCCCTCAGCCCCCAGCTGAAATCTCACCATATCTCAGCCTTTCCCAAGAGAAAGCCCCTCAGCTAGGAGACTGCAGCCAGCTGCACCCCTCCCCCCATCTCGGCCACATCCTTTGTCTTTCTTAAATATTTGTTGTTCCAGTCTCTTAGGCAACAAATGGGAAAAAAATTGCCAAAGGGAAAGAAAAAAAGAACAAATCCTAACCTCCAACACTCATTCACCTGTTTAGGTTTGGCTCAGTGCAGAAGTCTGGAGCTGTGAAAGGGATGTGCCCAACATTTTCAAATCATGCAGAAATGTGTTATGCATAACGTGTCAAGCTGCAGACATTTCTTCTCTTGTCTCTTTGTACAGAGTATCTGATTGTTGATGACAACTGACATTTTTTATCATAAGGTCAACAGTTTAGTCTGAAAACATTCACCATGACTTAGGGAATTTATCTTGATAAGAGGACACTGGTAGGCTGAGTCTGGCTTTGTCATTTAAAAACAAATGTATTAAAAAAAAGAGGAGAGGGAAGGAAGTGAAGAGGGAAAGAGGAAAAAAAAAGGCCTGTTTACCTGGTAGGCAGTTTTGTTGTTGTGCTGACCAGATTGCTACTTGCAGCTGATCATCAAGGTAGGCAGGCTTCTTCCAGAGCAAGAAAGCTGCTTTTGCAAAATTTTCATGCTCTTTTTGAAAAATTTTTCATGGAGAGAGGACATGAAAAGCTGTCATTGTGCAACCTTGGAATGTTATTTTCTGTATCTTTAGGTATGTGTTTTCAGAGATAGTAGTGTTATGTGCCAGGAAACCCACTCATATTTCAGATATCCTGCTTGATTCAGTATTCAGTATTTGGTTTATATAGTCTCTGTTTTCAATTAATCTACTTTTGATAACTACATACTATTTTTGAAATATGATATACCCCCATAATCCAATTCACACAAAGATTGAATTAGCTTTCATTTTAAAATTTGTTTTATGGGGTTTCATTAATTCATGAGGAGGCAAAGGTTATGCTAAGAATGAATAATATTTGCATAATAACAACTACTTAGTTCCTGTTCTTGCAGTCATTCAAATAAGGGTCCAGGACAGAGTATTACCATCTCCAGCCTGCATGTTTGACTTTTCAATCCGTTTTTCTCAGTCCATTGTGAGGCTGGTATGCATGTGCAGAGTACATAAAAGTCCAGGTATATTCTTGTATCCAGAATTTAGACAAGTGGGAGAAGACTAGATATATTCCATACATGTAAAGATACAGTGAAAGAAGAAATTCTGAAAGAAATTGTAGTCCAAAAATATTTTACGCAGAACAGGATGGAATTAATATGGTCTGATTGAGTTTTTGTGTAATACTCAAAGCAAATCAGTTTGCATATGGACAGAGCAGAGCAGGAAGATGGAAGGAATAGTCACTTGCTTTGGTTCTACTCTTAAAATATATTGGAAATAACCAGCACTTTGCTGGTCTGAGCTGTATCACCCAGCCTCTAGGACCTTTGGAGGGCTCATCATGTGGGAGACTGTTTTCCATGCCACTGCAGTGCTGAGCTTTGTCACGTTGTCCCACTATAAAACACAATGTCCTCTCATTTGAGAGGAACTTGTTTGGGTATGAAACAGTTTGCCAAAAAAGTCACAGTATTCACCAACACATAAGATGAGCAGACATGAATAAAAGATTTTGATGCACAGAAAATCCTAAGAGGGTGTCATAAAAGCATCTCCAGATGATGACCAGTGCCAGATGCTCCAGACTGGTAGATTGGTTTTGTTCAAAAATACAAGGTGAAGTGTTTTGGAGCTGCGTACGAAAATAACTGTAGCTGTGTATAAAACCTGAACTTACCAGTACTCATATGCATCACTATCTTTGAAACAGCACAGTTTTAACTGAGTATTGTATTAAGATACAGAAATAAGTTTTAAAATTTCTTCTAGTTTAATATCCAGATGTGGAAACTCCTAGTCAGCTGAACATCCAAACTTAGACAGTGACAACTTGACAGCAAGCTTTAAAAATCACAGTCCTTAGACACTCTTAAGGGACTTTTCTGCAACCTGGAGGCAAAACCTACGATATGTTGAGATGGGTAAAAGTTTTCCTGTTGATAAAAAAAAGATAAGAAGGGCAGAGGTTTCTGGAGGCAAAGACAGATGTCTATTTTGATTTCTCTCTTCCTTACTGCTAGAGGACTTGCACCAATTTTCCACTGAGCAACAAGAATTAGTAATAGCCGGACTCCAGAGGTTGACATTGACAGAAGATGGGATGAGTAAACTGAGTCACTTATTGCCCCTGAAGAATGGAGACACCAGCTACGAGCACTAAAAGTTTGTACCACCACATTCTCTGCTCAGATGCAGCAGACATTGTGTTTGATGGAATCTTCAGACTCAAGTAAGATTACAGTTTTACATTGTCTCAGACAGAAAAAAGCGTGAGTAGTTACCATAAGTTCAATGTACCTACCCTCCTATTATCTATATAAGTGCTGAGATAACTTAGTTATTGTGGGGGGTTTTTTCAAAAAAATAATCAGAAGACATCACTTTTACTTTCACTAACTTTAAAAAGGTATGGGTTTTTTTGTTTGTTTGGTTGTTTTGGTTTTTTTTTTTTTTTTTTTTGGGGGTGTTTTNTTTTTTTTTTTTTTTTTTTCTGGTGTAGAAACCAATTCCTTAATTGTTCTCAGGGGATAATTATTTCAGAGAATGTCCTCATATGAAGTAACTTAAGAAACATTTGATTACGGAACCTGAGCAGACTTGAAACAAACTTATGGCAGACAGGATATAATCACTGACCCGCAGAACATTTCTAAGATTTTAAAGGAGCAGATAACAGAGCAGCATTACAGAGATGCAGTGATTTTTGCTGCTGAAAGTAAGTTATATATGGGTACAGCTTCATCAATAGCTACAAGTATTTTTTAAGAATTTAAATGCCATTTACTTTATTTTATTTTCTTTTCTCTGCCTAGATCTGGAAAGGCTTTCCTTCTCAGGAAGAAAAAGTTTATAGCTTCCTTAATGAGTTGTGACAAGTTCTGTTCATCTTTCAGCTTCTTTTTTTCTCGTATGGTGAAGCCTAATGGTTTACATTTATTATATTAAAAAAATACAGTGACATCTTAAAATCTGCTACACGAGAATGATCTCTGATCATCATTTGTCCATTTATGCCTTTCACACAAGCTTTTCCAAAGCTAGATGGGCTAATGGACACTTTGAATTCTCTTTGCAGCTCTGGTGCTGACCTGCTGCATGAACCTATGCAGTTCACTTCTCATTGTTTTGTTCATCTCATCTCTTTAGATCAGAAGCTCTTCAGGGCAAATGAATGATGTAGTCATTATGTCTGTGAAAGAGATAAGGTGCTCTAACTTCTCACTTTTCACTATGCCTTTTCAAAGAAGGAATCTTTCCCTTAGTCAAAAATTCGTATTAAAATTGGTCTACAGTACCAAATTTCTCCAGTGGTATCTGTGAACTATAATTTCATCCTGCCCTATGAAAATCCGATTAATTCTGGCAACATTTCAAGAGTAAACACTTCCATTTCTACCTGAAATGAATTGAAAGTTTTTCTAGGATATCTTTCATTGCATAGTTTACAAAGAAATAGGCAATATTTGGAATTTGCAGTGTTTTATGTAGTTTTCATAACAAAAGCTTATGCAGCAAATTGAGATTTTGAAAAGAGGACTGTTCTAAAGTACAAAATATTTGTAAAAAATGCATTTTTTTACATTTACAAAGTATTTGTAAAAAGTGAAAATTTTATCTATCATTCATTGATGCTATTTACACAGAACCAAGTAGGCAAGATTTTAATTGTGCTTCAGGGAAAATACTTCCTCTGCATGGTGGCAAAACCGAGCAAACTATAGAGAGAACGCACTCGGGAGCATCACTGGTAGTTGAGATGTAAAGAGCTGTTTATCTAGAGAATATTTACTTTATTTATACTGAGAAAACTTATGTCTATCTGACTGATGATGATGGGCCAAGCCACAAAAATGCAATTCTTATGGGCAATGTTATGAATTTTACTTTAATTTGCCACCTGTCTTTTAATTTTTGCAGTAGACATAAAGCATCCAATAACACGGGAAATATTAATAGACTTACATTGATTGCTTTTCATGTTGTTACCACACATCTCCTCACCTGACAAAGGAAACATGAGAGATTCTAAGTGCAATACGGAAGATAATGAAATGAACAACCCAAACTAAAAGAATAAAATTCAACAAAGTTACAAGGACTTTCATGAAATAGATATTCACCTTATGTCTGGACAGATTTAAATTATGAATATTTCTATTCCTTGTTTCTAATTGGAACATTTAGCTGATCTTAGGTGCTTTTAATGATCATTCTAGGGAACATGATAGCTCTCTAGATTTTTTTTGAATTTAATATTTGAAGGGTTTTTGAGGGTGATATGAGTTTGCCTCCTTAAGGCAGCAGGATTATAACAAAAAGTAAAGAATTTTTTTCTTTTTTTTTTTTTTTTTATTGTTCTTTAATGGAATCTATTGCAGCATGGAAGGTAATGATTCCTCTATCTTTCATAGAAAAGAAGAGTGGAATTTAAAAAATAGGGATGTAGAATAGGCCAAAATGTTAAAGGTAGTTTCAAATTTCGGACTTTTATAATTAGCAGCAACAATGATCTCGAACATAAACTCAAGTTGCCTAATATATAGCTCTGAGGCAAATCTGGAATTTTCAGTTGCATCCATCTCATTAAGAAATTAATCTAGTCAGCCTCATTTTCAGAAGGGATATTATCAGCTTCACTCTTTATGCACTTTGGTATCTCCTTCTCCCAAGCAGATCAGGTTTCAGTACAATTTGGAGCAATTGTGCAGCCTGACCTTATCTCGCTCTTCAGACACCGTGTGCATTTGAGTAGGGATTTCTGGCATGCACAAATAGGCAGAGCAGCAGGAGATTTGAGGAGAACTTCAGACTCATTTAACAGCCATTGCAGCAGATATCTAAGATCACATTCGTGACCAACAGTATCAACTCAGTATTGCCTTATATTCTTCCTTCACTCACCTCTACTTTACATTGTTATGGTCCAGTTTTTAAAGTTATTAGAAGCGCCTCCGCCCAAATTAAGGTGCAAATGAGACTATATGCCGAAGTCAATAGTATGGGTTTTATTTGATAATAAATATGAGAGAGAGAGAAAGAGAGAGAGAGAAAAAGGAAGAGAAAGAAATAGAAGACAGATGGGGGGACAGAAAGAGACTGACAGAGATGGAAGAAAATATCAACACTCCGTGGACCCCACTGGTATCCTGATGATCCTCTCCAGCTGGTCTTCTCAGTGGTGAGGGTCCCCCAGGAAGCACAGATTGGATTAATATACGCTCAGGCCAGGTGGGAATGCCCAGGCACCTCCTCAGGGGGGCGGAGGGGAAGCAGTTTAACACAGTGTCTTGCAGCAGACTCTGGATCTGTTGCATCACTTCGTGTCACATGCAGTGCTGTGGTGCAAGGCCTCAGGAGTGAGTCTGGGGAGCACTTTGGGGGGTCTTTGATGATTATGACACCCCCTCAGCTGCCTCTTATGTGAATGTCCTGTGGATGTGGCCTGTGGGGCTGGGGGTTCCACAGCTGGGCCGATTTGTGTAAGGGAGGATGGGTGTTCACTGCCTCTGACCAGAGGTTACGCCACTCACCCGAAACCTCCTCCCCCCACGCTTGGTTGGGGGAGGTGGGGTAGGCGGGGGGGGGCATCTATATAAACCTGGCCTCTGTGGGCTGTGGTCTCCCCCACCCCAAACCTGGCCAGGGATGATACTCTGCTGTGTTTGGCTTCCTTATGGATGCATTCCTTTTCTTTTGCCTTGTTTGTTTCTCTCTAGACCTGAGATGATTGAACAACAGTGTGCCCTTTATCTTATCTAGGCGGCTTAACTCACAGTACAAAGTTCCAGTCAGACATCTTCAGGGAGGGGTGGGCTTCTGTGGTTGTAGGTTCTTTATACAGTTTTTGCTATAATGGGCAAAACTCCTTCTTAACAATGTTTGAGGCACAAACCATTTCAGTCCCTGACATAAACCCAGAATTTCTAAGTCAATAGGGAGAATAACTGTTTTCTACTGGGGCTGATGCAGACACTAATAATTTTAAAACTAATTGTTCCTAGATTCTTTGCCAGTATTCCATGATCTTATTGTGCTGCTTGGAACTCTTGGTTATTTTCATCATGGTCAAATTAATTGCTTAAAGATAAGGTGATATAAAAGGCACAAAGTTTGATGTTTGGTAATGATCACAACTAGCAGGCAAAGTTTAGTTATATTTTTAATTACCATATCAATCATAATGAAAAGCGACTTTATTTATTATTTTATTTGTTTATTTTACCTAAACTTCCCAAATTCTTAGTTTAATGTTTCTCTTTCTCTTCTGATGATGTCAGTGGGATGATCTTTCAATACATCTTGAAAATTAACATCCTGGACACATTTCTGAAAACCTCTCTCTGACATGAAAACTGACACACCTTTAGTAAACTTAAGTAATGATACAGTTATGCTCAAATTAACGTAATTAAATGGGCCCATCTCTACCAAGAAAAAAAAATCCAAACATTATTTGTGTTGAGAGTATTTTTCTTAATGATGTTTTCCATATATAAAAAGGTCTGAACACTTTCCTCTAAGTTCTATATTTCTATTGAAAATATGAATAAAGGTTGAAAACATATCACTGATTTTAAAATTTAACTTTAAAAAACAAAAGGAGAGGGGGCATATGTTTTTTTAAAGGAAAACCGTAACCTTTTTTTTGCTTTATATATGTTGAAAGCCTTCATTAAGTACTATATTCTTCTTTTTGTCCTATATTCTCCTTTTTGTCCTATATTCTCATAACCTGTGACTCCTTATGAAGTTTACAAACCATATACCTGCAGGAAATAAGATTCTGAATCTTTAGGGAATGAAGACAAAATTCTAAAATAACTATGCTGGTTAATTTTCATGTCAAAGAAAATATGGAGTGAAAGTTTAGATAGAGAACTTTTTATGCTTCAGAATAAAAACCCTAAACCAACAAAAAAAACAGCTGAATGAATCAATACGAATCAAGAGATAGAAAAGTTTCAATAAAGTGCTAGCAGGAAATAACAGATAGAGGTTGGAATAGGAGAGAGTAGGAGAGGATAGATGTGGGATTCAATCAACTGAGAAACCCTTGAGAATCTTTGGGTAGAACTACCTTTACTGTCTTATTTTTGTATATGCAGCAAATCCCTAAAACTTCAATCTGAATGTAATCATCCTCTACACATAATAAATCAGTAAATACAAAAAAAAAAAAAAAAAAAACACAAAAAAACCAAACAAAAACAGGTAGGAAAATTAGGGGGAAATAATGCAAGAGAACAGAAAGGCAACTTTAACCTTCTGTTTTAAGTAAATTGTTCTGGCTCTACAGTTTGCAAACATGAGCATGTCTTACTGCTGTCATGCCCTAAATGCCTATCACTCTTTGAGTGCTGTTGAGTGAGTTAGAAAATACCTTAGCACATCAAAAGGTAATTAAACTTAAAAACATCTAAGTCACTGAGACTTCCAAATATAATGAATCTACTGTCTCTTGTTGAGAGCTCTCGAAGGGGAGAGCAGAGAATACAAGAACTAATCCGTGGAAAGATTTATCAGCATCTCATGGCTTGTAAAATAATTTTATATATTTAATGGTTTTTCTGACGTTTTATCTAGGAATTCTGAGCCATGAGGCATGGCTACATAAACGCATCAGTGCAAGTTACTGCAGCAGCATAGCACCTATGTTGTAGTATCTGCCCCAGTGCGTCAGCAGGATCACTTTCACTGTGATAAGTTTCCAAGGACAGCAATGTGACATCTGCTGAAGGGTAAGCTCATTCCTGAAAAGTTAATAATAAGAAAATAATGAAGAAATTAATTCTGTGAGTCCTTTCTTATATTTCTGTTTTCAATTCTTACTTCTGGATCGAAATGTAAATGCACATAAGCATTTTATTGTTTTGTGTTATTTTTCTGTCTTGTGTTTTGATAACACATTAATTATGGACGTAAATATAATCTTCAGGTGAGCTTTAGGCTTCTTTTTACCATTTAAATGTTATCTACTTCAAAATGTTGTGTTGGAATGGCATTGTACAACATTTGTACCCTTGTACTTGGTGTTGGAACCAGTATTGAAGGGGAGGAAATTGCAAGGGTTTAAGTACTGAAGATTGATGCTTTCCTTTGAAATTTGGGACATCTAAATTCTAGAAGACAGTACAGACAAATTTCTAGAGCTCTCATGTCTATCCCATTCTTCTGAGATGTGGTTTGATTACAGCATGTGATAGGGAGATGACATTGGCTGCAAACAACAAGCCAAGCAAAGGCACACTAGTGAAATTTCCTAAATAATTTCTCTGTGGGACTCCCACAAGGCTTCAAAATAAAAATCAGTCTCTGACTGTAACTTGGACAAGGACATATCTTTTGAGATTCCAGAGAAA
Organism: Platysteira castanea; assembly: GCA_013397175.1. Classification (NCBI taxonomy): domain Eukaryota; kingdom Metazoa; phylum Chordata; class Aves; order Passeriformes; genus Platysteira; species Platysteira castanea. The sequence goes on from VYXC01010089.1 coordinate 67,858, forward strand.
GTGAAAATTGTCATGAAACCCATCTCTTCTTCCTCGTGGTTCCACTACTGACATCATGTTAATGTTACCAAGGTAGCACAATTCTTGGCATAGCAGCACCTTTTGGTACCCTGGTAAGCAATAAGATACCTTTGCTGTTGCTTGAAATGAAAAAGGAAGACATTTTAAAACAACAGATATGTTGCCAAAACACAAGTATCAGCAACTGAAAAGTGAGTAGAGTAAGAAATAAATACTCCAATATAAATCCAAAATCTAAATATTCTCACATCTCAAATACAATCCATTAGACAGGTTCTCTGTTGAAAAAAATGTCTACCTAAATGAAATTACATTTTGACAACTTTCTTAAACAGATCTTCACCAATATATCAATAGCTAATATTGTGATAACTCTCTTTAAAAGTAATATTACAGCATCCCGTCTTGATTAGATTTCAATTTATTCACATGTGAACTCTTGTGCTGTTTACTTACATAGAAAAAATGACCCACACTTATTTTTCAAATTCTCTCTTATAGACATCATGAAAAGGAATAGATATACTTCTGCTATTAGACAAATATCCAGTTATAGATTTTTTTTACTGCTCTTATTTATTTTGACTTCACAGTCCTCAGTTACAAGATGTAGGATATACAACTATTCTGTGCTCGTACTCTATTCAGAATGCAAAAATCACCTGGTAGCTGTTCCTTCTAGTGAAAGCTGCCAAATTAAGTGTAAGTGTATGAGGTAGGTAATGATATAAAAGTAAAACTTTCATGCCTTTACACTCTCAAAGGAACCTTTATCTTAACTTTTGTCTGAAATAAGATAGGATAAGAAACCAAATCTAATAAACACAGCTGTGCCTTGCCATTTGTATGCAGTAATGGAACTTGAAGAACAATGAGAAGAAAAACAAAATGCCAAGATCTGGAGTTAGGAAACTGTGTACAAAAAAATAGTCTTAAATCTGTATCATATAAATAGTCCACTCCTACTGACTTCAAATATATACATTTAGAGTGCTGTGAGCTGAGTTCACATTTTTTAATTACTACTTGAAATACGGCTCCAAATAATTAACCCACTCCTCCCAAAAGAAAAAAAGTCATATTTCCAGCTCTTATTTCAACTCAGAAGATGTAGAGGGAAAAGCATTAGCTGTGTTTTTTTAACTTGTTAGTTGAATTCTTTGCCCCTCTAAATTGCAGGACATAGCAGCAAAAATGGAAAGAGATAGGGAAGGGAAAGAATATTACACCTGCATGCTGTTGGTGCAGGTGCACCCTGCTTCACCCACCATCTCTACTGAAATGTTTTAATAGTCACAGACTCTTAGCTCTTCTAGAGTAAGTATCATATTCCATTACATTGCTCTTCTGGGAATACACTTCTCTAATCTGTAAAAAAAAATTACTTCTAATCTCATTAGCTATAGGCTACCACCTCCTTAGTTCAGGTGGGTAAATGTTTGCAATCTTTGGAAAATCCTGCTAGATAAAGTCAACATTGAGTTAATTTTTTTTTTTTTAAAGACAGGTGTGAATATTTCAGGTACCTGAATAGGTAGACTACACTGTAGATCAATAGGAGGATCTTGCTAGTGCCATAAAATCATTAGGCCATCACAAGACTCAGTCATTGTATTGATATTAGAAAAGGTCTCACTAACACCCCAAATATCAGCCACCCCAGGCACAATCAAATCAGAACTCAGAAAGCAGCTGCCAGTCTAAAGGCTTAACTGAACAAGATGGGGAAAAGGTCACAGAGGTTTTCATCCCTCCCAGAGAATATTCTTCCTATTTTCATCTTCCATAATAAACCAAATGACCACCCTTGGAGCTGTGATCAGGAGCTGGGAAGACTCGTCTGTACAAAAGCGTCTCTGGCTTTAAATCTTCTTTCAGCTGTTACACTCAGTGAAACTGTCATGCTATATGAATTCGAAGTAACACAGAAACCAATAACAAAAAATAGCAAAAAATATGAGCTCATTCTTTCTTTAAAACTCCTTATGTATTTACCATCCAAGCATTTTAAGTGGGGATTCTGTAAGGAAATTTACAAAGCCCAATGGTATCAAACAATTTTTGTACTGCATTTAGAAAATGAATGAAAAAAGCCTCAGTTACTGGAATGCTACAAATTGTAAGAATAGGCCAATATTATATTTAATAAGCTACTCTTATCTAAACATGTCAATAGAAATTGAAGGTCACACATACAAAATGACAGTGTTTTGGAAAGTAATGACTTGAGAAAAAGGCTGAAATGTTACAAGAAAAAAAAATAACTGAAAATTAGTTCCACATACAATGCAGTGCTCACAAGCAGTAAGGCAGTTGGTGGATTTCCAACTCAAATTACAATGCTGTTGTTTCAAACTTCATCTTAAAACATTCACGGCCTAGAAAGATGAACCCCCAGCCTTGGATAAATGCATGGTGCTTTTTTTTTTGAGCTCTCTTGCTTTATGCACACTGCCTGAAGTCGTTTATACCTGGATTTAAATTATACTTCAACATTAATACATCTTGTGCTATTTTGTCCTGTCTTGTCTAATGTAATCAACAGCGTGGGTCTTTTATCATTGTCACTTTGTCTTCAGCATGCAGGAGCTGCTCAGCAAACAGTCTTCTAGAAACTTGCTTATTGTGTATCACCTCTGACTCTAGCTTCTCATAAAGCAGAGAGACAGTATAAATTTGCAAGGTTTTTTTATTTATATATTTATCACCAAAAAAATGTCAAAATCCCTATTGTATTCATACTTCAATTACCATACTTTCTGTGATATACAGATTGAAAAAAGCTCAAAGGATGACGCTTAAGAGAGGTAACTAACACAAACACAAAATTCTGTTCATGTTGGATAATGATTCTATTGCTATATGAATCATCTATAGAAAGCTTATACCCAAATATTATGGCACACTGTCATAACTGTAGAATATTAGAATAGAATCAGTTCCTTAGATTATGGACAAATAATTACACTAACAATGCGCGTCACATTTCAAAGTCATCACTTAAACATTTTGGGTGAAACCCTGAACCCACTTAATGGCAGAACTCCCACTGACCTCCGAAGAAGTCAGATCCTGTCCTTTATTGCTGCCTATATTCATTTTTGTCAGCCATATGACAAATTATTAATAGAAGCACAGGATATTACTTAGTCTCAGCAGAGATGGTAAGAACCAGAAAAGAAGCTTTTCAAATACATTATACATGAATCAAGCTGTTATCTTTTGAACAATTTGTTCAATGAGTTGGCATTCAACCAGATAGAGAGATGGTCAAATACTGCAAAAGACTATTCTTGAATAATTTATTTAATGAATAACAGCTACTTTGGAAGGATAATGTATTCTGTGAGTATATTCAGCAGCTTACAGCCAAAAGTGTTTTATCCAACATTAATTACTGCTGTTTTGTTTTGGGGAAGCATAGAAGTACTGTAAGGTTTTGTTTGTTTTGCTTTGATCTTCTATCACTGCACAGTTGCCAGCACTCGTGCTAGAGTACACAAATAAAAGCCACCTGACTTTTGTTAAATTTGGTTTCACGTTGCTTCAGCATGTAGGATTTGTTAACTTTCATCTAAAGAATTGAAGTGACATTTTAACAGTCTGTGTGTCACATATTCAAGCAGTAAGTTTTATGAGACTTAAAGAAAAAACCAAAAAAATTAGGAAAAAGCCTCCAGCTTCCAAGCAGCTTGAATATAGGTAATATTGCCATTTTCATGCTTTCTTCAACAGCTGTCTATTAAGTCCATATATGATTTTCTAAAAATGTTGGTTTTTTTAAAAAAACTGCATAGACTAATTTACATAAGCAGCTGTTGTGTTTAATTTCCAAACCTAGGAGGATTTCATTCTTGATACAAAGGCACAGAATTAAGCTGTGTGTAGATTTAAGCACTGTTTCCTCCCTGAGAGAAAGTTTAAGCAAATATTCACATCTCTGAGTCAGTCTATGCTGTTGGCAGTTCCTTAATATTATGGCATCCATGCCCTTGAGATCTCTTCTGCACTGGACACAGGTAAGAATGTTGTGATTTCCATAACTGAGATGCACCCCAAGACATTCATTCCAGCCTTTTTTCTGATCCTCACAGTTAGCCTTAATGCATTTAGCTTCTTACACAATCATTTTAAAACATTATATGAATACTACTCTCAAAACACAAAGACTTCATCAAAACCATAAGGAAACTGCAGGAAAATGTGGAAAAAACCACAAAAGAGGAGTCCATATAGTTTGTTGTTCTGGTGTTTTTAAAGTAATTTGTATATAGCAGCAGGATAACCATGTGTAATGAGGTACTGGCATAACTTCTGTCACATTTTCTTTATGCGATTCTTTCCAGGCTGAGAGTATATATCATATCCACTGGTCTCAGGCTGGAAATATAATATGTGCCTACTGAGGATGCTCATGGGTACATCAGCACTGGCCACAAAGAATACTACTTTTTAAATAAAAGATAACTTGTGATTTGGAAACGTGACCTCTCACTGTTTTAGTAGAAAGTTTAGTCTGCTGTGGAGTGTCTCCAAATGAGCAAGTCCACATGGAGGACCAGTGTCAATCTCACAGGTGCTGTTCCTGTCCCACCTGGGTGTGCATCTGCTTCCCCTTTGCTGGGGAGAGGGAAATCCAGGAGCTGCTGCCTTCCCTTCACTAGAAAGATAGCTCATCCAGCTGTTCTCTAAATGAACCACAGAGTCACAGCCCATCACTACATCCCTACACCCTCCCTGCTGTGGCCGAAGATGATCCATCTTCCCTCCGCTCCTGATAGGCAAGTTGTAGTTTCAGCTGTGACGTTCAGCACCACTGGGCATCTGCGGCATGAGCCTGGGAGGGAAGAGAGGAAAAAAAACCATCAGCAAGTCATGCGCTGAGAGGATTTCTCACTTCCCCTGCCACTGCTCAGGTCAAATGAAGCTTGTGGCACAACAAATAGACTTCTAGCTGCAGAGCTGGGGTGGATCTGACAGTGCTACTTCGCGGATTAAATTCTTTTTCAGGGTAAAACTACCTAGAATTTTTTCATAACATTGATTCACCCTTCACCTGTTCATTTTTTAAAAAATTATTTGTCTTGTTGTAATGAATTTGGGAAAAAATAAAATTTATATTCCTTGTACAAATGCATCTAATGCATTATGATATTATTCAATATCTGTAAGCTTTAAGGCTTTTCAATAACCTAACTGCAGGCATCACTTATTATCTGAAGTAACACAATTATTTTTCGTTTTTTATTAACTTCTTGCAAAATACAACTTACAGTAAGTAATTTTTTCACTTTAAATACATTTTCAAATTTTTTGGCTCATACCTTATGTGCAAATTGAATCTAAAAATTTCAAATACAAAACATTATTCAGAGGCTTTTTAGATATTCTAAAGTAAAACTATTTTAAATGAGCTGTTGGGAAATATTCATTATGGTGTAGTCTTCAATAATACCAGTTTATGGTCTTTTTTTTTTTTCGTCACAGGCTCCTATCTGTTTCAATGTACTGATTAAATATAGACAGTTCTAAGTAGTGTGCAAAGTACTGTATTTTTAATGAAAATAGACTTGAATAGTCATGTAGAAACAGTTTTGAATAGTCTTGAATTTTTCATGTAGAAAAAATAAAGAATGGCAAGCTAAATATGATTTAAAATAGTCTTTATGAGTTTTAACTCCCTTTGTCTTAGTCACTAGTGTACCCCACTCTTGTTCCCAAGACACACATTAAATTAGGATTTTCTGATTTTTATCATTAGAAGGAACATAAAGCAATAAATGTAACGTTTGCATCACAATCCCCAGAATAAATGTCTCTTTTTGAAAGAAATTAGAAATATTGTTCTTATAAAGATTATTTCCTGATATAGCACACTTCTTTTGATAATCCAGATCAATATATATTGATGTAAAATGAGCTTTCTTTTGGTGAATAAATCAACTGAAGTTACCCATGAAAGAACAATTTGGAACAAAAATGGAAAAGTGATTAATTTTTGTGTTTTCACAGATAACTTATTTATGAACAAATCTAACCAAATAAAGAGCAAAGCCTTGGAAAGGGGAAAATTACTAAGAAATTGACTAGAGGGAGGCAAAATAATTGAAATCACCTCAAATGTACTATTTTATTTAGTCCTTTGAGTTATATGTGTTGCTCATCTTCACAAAGTCAGTCTAAATGATTTTGATATTTGACAGAAGAAACCGTTACTATCTTATTTTGCAAAAGAGTTTGAAATAAATAACCTCAAAGCAATGTCTGTCAAATTTCCTTTTCCCCCAAGCCTGAAGTGTCAATAATGTCATTACAAACTGTAGAAGCAGTGATCTGCCCTATAGACAGTAAGGATGGAAGAATTTGAAAAGGGCCTCTTTTCTTGGTGCTAAATTATTGCTTCTTGTTTCCTGACAGATGTTTATTCTGGGAAGGGATGAGATAACATCTTGAGTTAAATGCAAGTTCTGGAATCAGGTTTTTGATGAAGAGACATTGGAGTAGTGCATTTCATAATTTAGAGATGACAAAACTCTTTAAAATGCTTTTATATTTGAGAGGGTTTATATAGGCAATAATTAAAATACCTAAATTATTATTTCTTGAAGATATTATAGGATTTTTTATTTTATTTATAAATATTCCTTTGGATACTTAATGTGTTCTGTAGTCTGTGGAACAACTGAGGGCTATATGGAATGCACAAAATAAGAGTCTTGTTTTCCATGTTCCTAAAATTAACATGAAGTTTAACTTTAGTGTCATGTTTTTTTCTTATGTGACCCTGTGTTTGATGTATGACATAGTGAACATATGTAGTTTCACGACAGAGCTGTCCCCTGAGGATTTGTCGAGAATATGGTCTGAATCCTAAGTCACAAATACATCAAATTAGTTTTGTAATTTTCAGGGACAAAAAGACATTTTCGTTTTCATTATGGAAATAGATGGAACAAGAAAAAATTAACAGAATCTGGTCATCAGACTTTCTGATTAAACTTGCCTTCTCTCTCGAGGCTGGACCCATCACCTCTCTCATTCTGGTTTTATTAGTGATTGGTCTGATCTGTTCAGGAATAAGAAAAATGTAGAATTAAGGAATTCACACCTTTCAATATAATATTTTATAAACGTTCTAAACTAACTACTATAAAGTGCTGACTTTTCAAACCTGGTTTTTGTTCTGTTAATCCAATATCAAATTCCTGATTTTAATGTTCATTACATGTTCAAAAGTATGAATGCAAACAGCTTCATCTTCCTAGTTAGTCTACCAGACTTGTTTTGTTAATGATCAACTAAATTTTTTAGCTTGGAATCAACAATAGAAAAAATTATTTATTTATCAGGCTGCTACAGAAAGCAGTTTTCAAGGGTTTTTTCTGTGAATATTGAAAAATACAAAAAGTTTTAAAAAAATGGGAAAAGAGAAAAGAAAACCACAACACTATGGGATAAAGTGATATACCAGTAATAACAGTAAGAGAACATTCTGTCTATTATAAGCAGAACTAATGATGTGCATTCCAGTTTATGAAAGTATCTTCAAGTGGTGCTTACAACTTTCTTTTATCAAAGATGCTGGTCAATACTTTATTGCTTCTCTGAGCTTATTTGCTCTGATCAAAGTATGGAATATAAAAGATTAAAGTCTTCTACTAATTACATGCCTGAAGGCACATTAACAACATAAGTGTCAAAGCTCTGCTGAAAATTCATTTCGCATTTTTAATAAAAACTGATAGCAAGGTTTTGAATGCATCTAACTGGAAAAAAGTAATTTTTGTTTCAGCAGCTTCTTTATGAGGAGAGTGTAGAAGCCCTGAAACCTCAGAAATATGAGGGTATAAGCAATTTGTGCTCTGAAAACTGAGTACTAGAAATCCTCCTGTCAAACAATTCACAGTGAGTTTCTCCTTAAAAATTCTTGATGGTACCAAAAAAGAACTCAGCACTGGGAATCAACACTAAATTTTTGATCAAAACTATCAGTTTCATAACTTTAAACAATCAAATATTCAAAATGTTCTTCTTAGCTGTATAGAACAAAACACAACTACTACCAATTTGAAATTTATAGATTATTTTCATCCCTTAAATCTCTCAGGTTTCTACAATATTCTTTTTGACATATCTCTTCCCCCCTCCTGTAGCAGCCAGTAATTTCCTTAACTGCACCAGGTGAAAACATGAAATAAAAGCATTTTATAAAGTTCCTGAAAACCTTTGTAGTGTAATAGGTTCCTGTGGAACTTGGACATCTGAAGGTTAGCATATTGCAAAGATGGTTTGCCTTTTGCCATAGCTCTTATTTATTGTGATTTCCTATCAACTTGTGCTGTGTTTTCACGGAGTTGGGATTGTTGGACCTTGCCATCAATGAAAAGCAAGCCTTGTATCTCAAACTCAGCCTTGCCAGGGATGCCAGCTCCATATTCCCTGTGAGCATGAAGTAAAGAAGCAGTCAAGGTGTAAGTCATGATACAGCCTGTAATATTGCTCATTGATCCAAGTGTACTACAGAAGGGGTCTATTGTTTCCATCATTTACCAAAAACCATACTGAGAAATTAAGCCATGTTAGAGAAGAGGTCACATAAAACCTAGTAAAATTTCCAGTTAGATCTATCTGAACTACATTTATAAATAATTAAATGACTGGAGTAATTCTGATATTTTGACTCAGAAGTACAGTCCTTTTGGATACATAGTAAGGCAAACATTGCTTTTCCTAGATAATGAATATTTTAGCAAGTTTTTCCATCAGTATTTGCTATCTGCATATGAATGCATTACTCTCAAGTGACTGGGGATAATTTGCTTTTTTGACTTTAACAAGACTTTATTCTAAACATATTAATGTTAGTTTGAGAGGTAATTGTGTGACCTCTAAAGATGACAATTTATGAGTGACCTATGAAAATCATCGAGAACAGTAATTTACAAGAAATTATGTTTTGTTTGCATGTAACAAATGTCCAGGCAAGACCTTAGAATTGCTCTTATATCACACAGAAGAATAAAAAGCTTAATTAATTTGCTCTGTGAACATTCCTGACAAAAGCAAGAAAATTTTAAAAAATTGAAAGAAGAAAGAAAGACGTCAAAAGCTAGCAATTATGTGCACTACTTTCAATTCTGTGATGATTTTCTGACCCATCTGCCTCTGTAATGAACCTCAACAACAGTTTAACAGTTTTTTTAAACGATTTACTCTTTTGTTCTAGAGGGAAAATAGAACTATTTTCAATTGTCTCCTGTATCTTTAATTTTGAGAAATAGAATAAGAGAATGCAGAACAGCAGTACGAAAAACAGCAGATGTTTTCTTATTTAAGAGTTATGTACTAAAAATGTCCCTTAAGGGAATTGCCAGCTCTACGAGTTTTGTCAAGCACTGTCACAGAGCCAAAGTGCACCTCAACATGTCTAATCAGCCTGCAGCCTAGGAAACCGAGAAAATCACTTTACACTTTCCTTCCACAAATCTCTTCAGATGCGACAAAACAGAGGGGTGGGGGGTACAGGGTGGTGGGGGGTGATGAAGCCACAAGAAAAAACCAAGATGATGACTTTCTCTTTAAGTCATCACAAACACATGCTCTTTCTTCAGATAGCTTAAGAAAATTTCTAAATAGATGTATTTCATATTCTAGCAAACCCTGAAAATGTCAAGCCTGATGAAACTTTTTTTAAAACATAAAAAGAAATAGAAGAAACCATTTTGTAGCTTGCATTAAGAAAATTGTACATGCAACATCCCTTCCCAGGCAACACTCAAAGGAGGGACAGAGGGCCTAAAGACAGCATGTTTTCCCCTTTGACGACAAAAGAAAACAAAATCTAGATTCTCCTAGATAGCTATAAAACAAAATAATAAATACCTATCATGATGACCTACCATGTCCCTGTGATTGATATTTTGCCAGGAGTGTATCTAAATCACAGTTTTTGTTAAAAAAATTACAAACAAAACTGTTAAACAACAGTTCAGCATTCTTGAGCATTGCCAGGAGGTTTATCATGAACCGCTTTCTTTCTCTATTAGGTCAAACTGTGGTGCCAACATATATCATTCTATTTACTTCAAATGACCACGACTAAGGGAAGCAGCAAAAAGAAGTTGAGGTATTCAGGATCTAGAATATATGCTTTCTTTCATCTGATTATGTGACTTTTTGACAATGAGGATAAGAATATTAAGGAAAGAATTTTCTATCTTAACAAAATACAGTTGAGGTGTTGTTCCATGCTTCCCACACCACTGACAATGTGTTTACTCAACTGACTCAAGCTGACAGTGAAAAAGGGGCAGTCAGATCATCTGCCTTGCAGTATGACATAGCCAGCATGGCATACAGCGCCACTGGTTGGCTAAGACTCATCTCACGTGAAAAACTGCTGGAAAATTACTAGGAAAACACTAACACTTGTATTTCTGGCAAAATATTTGTGAAGAGAATACTAACAAAGGAAGACACCACGAAGAAACCACAGACAGAAAGACTCATGGCGCAAAATGAAGTTGGTTTTAATGAAGGGCTATAACTGAGGATCCCCGGTCAGGACAAGCAATAGCATTGTCCTATGCAACTATACACATTTTCACAGGAAGAATAACTCCCCAGTAGCACATTCTGCTCATGACCCCATGGTGTGGTGTGATGTTCTGCAGCCTACTTTCCCAGCTTATCTCAAAACATTTCTCTTAAGCCTCACCAAGTTTTAAATGCATATTTCTGTAGTAGTTGCACATTGCAGTGATACATGACTTCAGTAAGATACACTTTAGGTGTGTAAGTCACATTTTTCTAAATGCTGTTGCAAATTCTGTGTTTTTACAGTAAACACCATGCCATGAAAGTCAACATATCTGGTAATACTGTACAAAAGAGGTATTTGATCAACTGATGAGGCAGCAGTTGGCATTTCTAATGCAGTTGTAGCCTAGAATATTATTACTGATTTATGCGGTAAAACATATTTCACAAAATATTCTAACCAGCATGAAATTTTATATGCAAAACAAACAGGGATGGAAAATAGTAAGAGAAGTTATAGTACTGTTGAATAATACAACTGGATTTTAAATTCCACCAGAATTGTCTGATATATCCAACTCTGAGAAAAGAGTTGTCCGATATATCCATATATATTTTGTGCTATTCTGCTTAGTATTCTATTTGCATTGTACAGGAAAAAAGAATATTTGCATAAGACAGCTAAGAGAGGGAAATTTAGGATAAAATTCAAATATTTGGAAAATCTTCAATTATGTAATATTTATACTAAAATTCTTGTCTTGGTGTGGGCTGAGATTTTCAATGCTTTTGACACTAAGGTTCAGGAAGGAGATAATTCACTGATAAAAATATTGTCAAATTTTATCCCTTTCTAGTTCTAAATTCCTGGTTTCCGTAGAATCCAGGAAATACCAATTAAAAATATATTCTCAATCTAGTAATTTTTAAGGGGACAAAATGTAAATAATTTAGGGTAAGCCTTCAAGTTCCCAATGTTCATTTCCATTTTAACTCTCAGTATTATAAAGTCTTAATGAACCTCACAAAGTCTCTATCTTACAACTGTAAAATGAAAAAAAATAAAAATCCTTGTCTCGTTTTTGTGGAACTATCATGCTTGGGATGTAAAATGTGCTGACAATAACAACTTCATTAGGGTTTATTTGGATAATAATTTTGCAACTAAAATGAGAAAATAAAGACAGCATCTTAGCTCTAATAACTCGGTAGTTCAATCTACAAATTTCTCTGGATATCCAAGCAAGTTTGGGGCAGAATATTATGAGGCAAACTTTGAATTACGTTCTACACCTGTGTGAACTGCTGCTCTGATTCTTCTGCCAATTTGCATACACCAATGTTTTAGTTTCAGAACAAGAAGAGGGTTTTTTTATCAGTTATAACAATTATGTGCAGACTGCAAAAATAAAGATGACAATGACTGAATAGATCCATTTACATTTCCTAATTCTCCCGGTCTTCTTTTATTTAAAACTGCTCATATAATTGAAGTCAGTTTTGGAATCACCAAAGTGAAATTACCACGGCAGCAGTTTGTAAAGGCCCTGAAACCAACAGAAAGCTTTTTCTGCACATATTAAAGCTCAAGGCAAGCAGTAGCAATAACAATCATATCTGCAAATTATCTGTTCAATCATCCTGTCTATCTGGTTTGGGAATAGCATCTCCATCTCTATTCTGAACTGAAGCTTCCCTGGAGGTTCTGCCTGCCCTGTATAATTTTAGACAAAATTAGACAAATTTTGAGTGTTATTTTGAACATGGGTCAATAGGACAACGACTCTTCCCATTCAGCTGGCACTAGTTCATTAAGATACATCAGCTGGGGAGGTATACAAGAAGTATCTGGTTTTTAAACATTAATAGCAACACTACATTATTCAAATAAGAGAGAAGCGCTTAAAACATGCTGGCTAAGTGGTTCACTGCAGCTATAAAATGCTCTGCAAGAACACTGAATATACTCTCAAATTGTTTATTTTAATTCAATTCCCCAGAAGATCCCTGGTGTCTGAATTTAGAGATTGCTCATGTTCTGTTATCTACTTTGCCCTTTTCTTTAGAAAACAGTATTGTAGAAACTGAAAACTCCTGGATGTCCAGGCTGTTACTGATGGCTGGCCATGCTGGCACCTTCTTTGAGATAGGATGATGCTACACAAGCCAGGTCAAGCTTCAAACTGAGTGTATTTAGCAAAATGAAAAAAAAAATCAATAAGTTTGAGGTACTTCCTAGGGCTAAATAGAGCAAAAGGTTCATTTTCTGGAATGTATATTGTGTGAGGAGCCCAGGTGGTCAGTGCAGAGGGCTGTTTCCACTACTGTCCACTCTGGGAAGGAGAGGGAATGAAACACGGGAGTCAGGCCCCTTCTACCATCTGTCATTGAAGGATGCACAGAAATGCTTCACTCCCCTGTAACTATCTCATCATCATTTCACAAGCTTCAGGACCAGTGATGTGATCTCCAGGGATAGTTTATGAAGCCCAAGAGAAAGGATGGATTGTGATGAAAGCTGTACCTGGTTTCCCTGTTGACTGCACATTATGTTCTCTTGAAAGGTGGGATGAGATGGTCCATCTGCCTTTCCCAAGCTGCTGCATCTGGAGCCTGGTGCACCCTCTGGTAGCAGGGGCAATTTAACGCTTTCCTATAGGTAGATACAGGCTGAGTCTGAAAATCTCAGCAGTTCTTAGCATCAAGATTTGCCTATGTCTAAAAAGAGAATATTTGGTAATATCTGTTCCATATATTTCGATGGTGTATTACCTCCCATCTGATTGAAGGTTTCTTAAATTATTTATTTGCTATGCAATAACCCATTCCATGCTTTTCAAGGTAACTTTGGAACTAGGTTGGAAATAGTGGACAATGTAAAAAGTGTTTTAGAAGAAAATTACTTTTATCTTTGGTAATTTACCATTGCTTGCTGTTAACATAATATTAGTGAAAATCTGAGAGACAGTCTTCTTTCTGTAAATTATTAGAAGATAAGATTATATATATCTTCTAATAGTTAACTGCCTTCTCACATATCACTGATCAAAATTTAATATAAATAATTCAAAATTTGGGGGGGGTTGTGCTTATGAAAGGAAATAATTTAAAATCAGTTTTCCTACTCTATCAAAGGAGCTGCAGAACTACCACAACAGAGAGTTGAGTGGAGTTATGTCCCTCACCACAGCAGTACGATCACTTTGTCGAAAGCTCTTAAAATCTTCAGCTGTTGGAACTTACGGATGATTGATGCAGATTGCTCTAGGTGTAAGGTGATGTTCCTTAGTGATTAAGAAGTTGAGGATGGTGAAAACAAAACTCAATTCCTGATTACTCGTTCGCTTTTCTCTCCCTGATAGATAATAGTGTACGATGTTATTTTAAAGAGATCTCTGCAAAACAAAAGTATGGGGAAGGGTTGTCATGGGGAGTTGTAAGTTAAATCTCAAAGGTCTTGCATCACTTTTAAAAGAAAATAACCTTACCTTGTAACCTTCATGAAAATAGTTGGTTTTTAATAAATTGCAAGCATTACTTTCATCTAGAAAACTCCTCTACATATATTTGTGTTATATAATTCTATATGATCAAGGGTCGCTGAAGGAATCTTCATAGCATTTCCCCTCTAAAGTTCCTGTACTCTGAGCATTTTGAATTAATTATGGCAGACATTATGTCAGATCTTATAGTCCAAATGAAAATGGCGTTTTCATTCAGTAAATAGACTTAGAGCTTTTTATGATTTTAAATTTTTTCATTTATTTCATTTTTAATATGACAGATACAAAAATTAACTTAGTAGAATGTAGGTAAATCTTTATGAGTAATTTTTTTTAAAAATCACTTAACTGGAAAGATTTTTTTTAGCAGAAGTGGTAAGCTGAGGATGTCTGACTTGTACAAGTGCACAAGTCAGTAGCAACATACACTTCAGGAAAACCACGATGTTTTCCCTTAACATCTTTAAATCATTGCCATTCATGAAAAAAAGACAAGACTTATCCCACAGCAATGAGATCAGGCAACAGTGAAAGGCTCATTTGTGCTTCCAAAATACATAAAAGTATTACAGTATATCACTTTGAAATTTCAAATATTTCAGTAGCAGCATCTAATAGCATTCATATCTCTGAAAGATACAACTCCATCCTGGTACATTTTTATGTGTCAGTCAGCTAGCTCTTTTCTTAGTGATTAAGTTTTAGCAGAAAAAAACCTAGCATAATTTTGCTATTAGCAGGTTTTACTGCATTATTTCAACTTGTTTCTCATAATGATAATGATAATAATTTACAATCAAAAACATCCTTCACTATGTTTGCAGAAGACATTAACAGTGTTATATATTTTCTAATAACACAGCCACACTATTACTACCTTCACAAACGTGTAGAAAGCAAATAAGTGGCTGAAATTCTTGAAAAATATTTCCACTTTTTTATGCTGTCATTTTTGAAGGATATGGAACATTTCTTCTCTTTTCTTTCCTTTCTATGTTGTACAAAAGTGACATACCAAACTGACAGATTTGGGAATGGGCTTCTTCCCTCTCTTGAATGTTCCCATAGGTATTCCCTGCCTTGGAAACCTTCAGAAAGATCTTTGATAACATCCTTTTGCCAGACTGTTTTAAAGTATCCTGTCCTGATTTAAAGAAAAAAAGAAGCAAAAACCCCTCAAAAGTTCAATGAATTTCTTTCGCTTGTTTCAGGAGAGGTTATGGCATTGCTTTGCACTACTGCTACAGGAGCTTTTCACTCAGCTTGCAAATCCAGTGACATTTTTCCCCAAAAGAGTTAGGCCACAAGGCATTTCTCTAAGAAAAGTCTCAAACTCCTAAACACAGCATCCACCTTTACAGTCTCCATAAAAAGTTGGAGGAAACCAGACCCTTCAAAAGACAGCAGCAAGCTCTGCTCAGTTCCTTTGAAGAGTGAACCAGCCCTGTGCTGGAGTAGGTGACTCTGGATGGGGGATCCTGTGGAGCCTGGTTCTTATCCTGCAGTCTAAGCCCTGGCAAGAGAGAGCCACAGAAGCAGCTGCTGCTTGGTCCTTGACCCCCAGTGCACCCTTTGCTGTTCCCTGTCTCCAGGAGGTGTAAGTTTGTAACTTGAGGGTTTTCTCAAGCATTTTTCCATTAAGCTTTTGGATGGTAATAGGAGACCTAAAATATACACTTGACTTACCCTTATTTTTTTTCTTTTATTCTGATTGGATCCAAATTAAAGACTAAAAAAATTGAGACAAACTCTGTTGTATCATAAAACTATTGTCCACTCTCCTGTGGATCAGAATATTTACCATTTTGAGTTACAAGAATATTTGTGCATGCCATAAGGCTCAGACCAAGCAATATTCTTGAATCCTACAATCTTTGTTCTTTCACACTTGGATTATTACGTCTCTTTGGTTCTCTGCTACAGGATCATGACATGACATTTTAACACACATAGTCTGCTTCCGGCATTTTAATTGGTTTAAAACTGTTGGTAGCATCTTTTACTGTATTAATTTATTGCTTCAGTGTTATTCAACTGAAACCTTTGCCAGATGGCAGTACAGCCCCTGAATACTGACGAGGAGAAAGAAAATATTTATATGATGCAAACGTTTGCTCATTCATTAAATATTCATAAATTGTTTTTTAGAGTTTGTTTTTGTGGGCTTTTTTCTCCCTTTTTCTTTCAGTTTCAATGCAAAAGGAGCCTAAAGGTTCAAATTTACATCTCATGGTGGCATAATTATTAATAATCTAGCTCTCTATTATCTGCCTAAAAAATAGGGAAAAAATAACTTGAAAATTTAGCACAAAATTTTTTCACCTACACTGGATAGCAAGACAAGTGAAGTATTCTGAACCTTCCAGCAGTGTTGCTGTGTGGCTGTCATCCCTTCCTTCCCCCAGTACCAAAGGAGCAACAGGGAACAATAAGTGGAGATGACCTTCTTGCTTCACTTCTAAGTATGGCGTTCTCCACAGAACTCTTCAATACTGTTCCCCAAAATCCAGGGAACCCTAAAACTTGGTGCTCAAATATGTTATCTCATGAAACTTGCTCCCTCCATTACTGACAGGTCGTTGGGGAAGTCACCTTCATCCAGCTCTATTTCTAGTCACACCACTATCTGTAATGTTCAGAAATCACTTGAGCTATCTGCCAAACCTCTGCATTTCTCTCTAGTTCTGGTGAAAGTAGCAAGAGAATTAAATGCACAGACAGGAAAGGAATTTGGGATATGCTGTGACTTACACTGATCACAGCTGAAAGTACCTTTGCTGGTCCAGTGATTTCCTGGTTTGACCATTAATTTTCTGGCTGTCTTACTAATAAAATCTATTCCTTACTGGGTGGTATATAACTTGAAAAAACTGAATTCACACATCCTCTTGGCTCTGAACATTTGAAATCCATAGCTTTTTGCTGCAGCTATTTCCTAATCACAGCATATCAGACTTACAATACTTGGCAAAATGTACCTTTAGTTTTCTGATCCTCAGTCTTGACTAAGCTTCCTCAGAAAGTCCAGCCCTATGAACTAAATAACCTCCTGACTAGGAAGTTCCCATCCTCTCTGGAGCATGGCCTTTGGGTTTCAAGCCTTTCAGAAGATTAAGAGTGGGATTGCACAGATCTGCGTCTAAAGCTTGCTTGTCTCACCTGACACTTATTGCACAATATTCTTTGTTTTGTTATGCTCTCAGTTGACTCCTCTTGCCAGGACATTTCAAGCACATGGTTATTTCATGGTGTCAGTTCTTAAATCTTTCTACTCAAGTAATTTTTAAACAAACTAGATATAAAATAAATTAATTAAATATTAATAAATTTAAGTAACTAATTTAATACATGAATTTTGCACATTCATCATGGTGCAATAGGTGTGACTTCCAGTGCCACTGGGTTCTGGCCCTCCTCAGCATCTAATCCTCCTTAGTGCCTTGCTGGATTGCTTGGAGCCTCCCAGATGCAAAGGTAATGTAGCATGTGGATGGACTGTCTCTCTTGTTCCACAGTGCCATCCGTGCTGCGGTCAGGAAGGTGTACCCTGTCTTGTGTGGCTGCCACCGGCAGTGACATCCCTAGGCAGAGCTTGATTTTCATATCCCAGGCTGGACTCTAAATAAACCACACTGTGATCATGAAGGTGCAGTCAGCAGTGGCTGCTTTATGCTATCAATACGTTGGATCCAGGCTCTAATATTCAGTTTGTGCCAAAAGATGTGCCAATCAATGTTCACTTCCAAAATTTCTTAGCCAACAGCTCACTGTCTCTGAGTACGTGCCACTCCTGCCTCTGCTGGTGCTCCACTGGAAAGCACTGCAAAGCACTGGGCTTTACGCCTGTGCTCTCATGCTGTGGCCTTGGCTTTCTGGAGCACAGAAATTCTTTAAATCAGGCTCATTTATGGTTTCTAATTACTTGTTTAAGAGGCTCTGGCCGAGCCAAACCTGCAAACTGCTGTTTTTCAAAAGAACCGAGAGTTGACCATCTTTTTACATTGCTAATTTTCTTTTCACTTACTTGCTCTAGCAATATGCTTGAAGGCTCTCAGGCTCCAAAGCCAAATCAGAGATCAAAGGTAGATGCCTGTTAGGTTTTAGCAGGTCCAATAAATCTCATTATTTGTGAAGTTGTCATAATTTGCTGGACTGCATCTTGGTGTATAAAGATGTTGCCACCAGCGACACTCAAAGATGCGTCGTCTGGTACCTCAGCAAGTATTTGGGGTGGATACATTTCTGCTTCATCACATTGCTGCTTTTCTATCTAGCTAAACATTGTATCTATCTTTTCTGTCTAGACCAATGCATTCTGCTTTCTGAAGATGACACTGTAGAGAGATGAAAATCAAGACATTCAAAGCCTAACTTTGAGATTCATGAAAACCAAATCTCTCAAAGTTGTATCACCAGAAGAAAACCTTGAATTTGATAGCACACGATTCTGAAGATACTATGAACTATAAAGTTCCTGTTATAGGTATGAACTATAAACATTTCACATATTTGAAAATACTAAGCCAATCACACTCTGCTGAATTTCTTCAGAGAAATGAATGGATATGTTCTTCTGCATACCTGAATCTAAGCAAAAAAAAATTAGCAAGACACAACAATTTTAGCAGAGTTGAATGAAAAATATTAGCAAGATAGATCTATATTAATTCTTTTTTTTTTTTTTTTTTTACAGTTGTCAAGTATTTAGTAGGGAATCAGAATTTAACATTTGCTTTAAAAATTCATTGATAAACTATTTGGAGATTATTCTGAAATTGCCCTACTCACTACACTTGGTCTGTGCCTTGGAATGAGCATATACAAATCCAGACGATTAAAATGGAACAGTTACAATTCTTGAGAAATCTAAAATCTGTCCCTTGTCAAAACTAAAACTGAAAACCCAAATTTTCTTAACTTTTGAATTTTGTAATACGTCAGTTTTAATATTTGTAAGTTGCTTGCAAAAGTTCATCAATTAAAAAAAAAACTCAACAAAACAAATAACAAACCCAGAAAAAAACGGCACTCTGGCTCTTTTATAGTCATGCTGTCTACAATGACAATACTAATTTTAAAAATATTATTAGCTTTTTGAACATGTCAGGCCTTATTCCTGGCACTGTTATCTCCATTTTTCCTCATCCTCCACTTTCTCCCTCTTCATGAGGTTGCTTAGAAAAGTAACTCACACACTGAATTAGAAAATGTTACCTTCTTTCTCTTATCTTTAATAACCAGTTAGTTCTTCCATCCACGGTTCCTGAGTCCAGAAAGTTTTAGTTTTCGTCCTTGAAAATTTTTTATTCTCAATGGTCTGAATTCTATCACCATCCTAAACTTCTATTGCTCCAGTCTGCTGTTGTTAAATGCCGCCTTGCTTAGTAAGGATCTCCTACACCAGCAGTCATCTCTTCATGTACTGCACTCTGGGTAACAAAACATGCTTGTAAAGATAGTCTTGTAAAACTAATAGAAAAAAAACACCAAGACACACTCACACATGTAAACCTAAAGTGCCTCTTTGTAAAGGACATTATTTCCTGAGATGCTTCATTCAGCCAGCACCATGTGCTTTTCAGGCAAGGTTTCCCTATTCCCAGCACCTCTGCAATTCCCTCTGAGTTCTGAGGGGACTGATGGAAGGAGTACTTTCACAGAATTAAGACGAGAGACTAAAAAGCTGATTTTTCCTCTTTAGTGTTAACCTTAAAAAGAAAAAATGACTTTAAGAGAATAAATAACGTGTTAAGTACATTCAAAATTTGGGGCTTTTTGAGCTTTCCTTAAATTCTACCCCTGTGGAAATATAATAAACAGACTGTTGCAGCAATTCTGAATTGAGTCTATTCAGCTAAAATTATTATTATTCAGAAATTACTTGCCACCTGAAAAAGTCTGTTTCCTCAATGACAAACTCAGATTTTTCACTTCTGTTTTAATAACCCTACTGACACAATTATGTGTACAGCTAACATGGACATGAACGTCGATAAAGAAAAGCAAGAGACACCTGAATCTTGCCTTGAGCTTGCACATTTTGGAAGGAAAAGTACAGGTCCCCACTTCATTCTTCATATTTTGGCAGGATGACTAAGAATTACAACTACAGAAAAGTCAAGCGCCATAATGTAAGCATCTAAATTCATACTGCAATCTAAATGGAAGCATTCAGGCATGCAGCTTAAGCTTCAAAGTTGTTCAGTACATTCACCTTCTGCATAAATCAGAAGAGGGACCACGAGCACTTCTGAAATTCGGTAGCTGGTCTGAATGCTTATCATTGGTCAAAATAACTTCCTAGTAATTCAGCTTCCCCCCAGTTCAAGCGTTTCGAATGGACACTGTTTTTTCCCAGCATGGAAGAGAACAGAATGTTTTGTGTATTATGACAAGATAAAAGTATAAACACAGTAGAAAAGTATGGAAGTAAAAATACTTTTACAGGTTTTCTGCTAACTGGAAACATTTTTTTTTTTTAAACTTCCAATATAATAATAAAAAATTAGCATTTAATTGCCACAGTAATGAATAAAACTGCATTTATTATTAGTCAAGTATTTGGAAGATTTTTAAGTGCTGATTAAAAAGTCTAATTTGAATTTTAATTTTAATCACAATTTTTGAACTTTTCAAATTTCCCTGTCAAATGTTTGCATCTAGATAAATGAAAGTTAAACAAAAACCACACTTCTCTGATTTGCATAGTTGATGAAAATTGCATAGCTTATTTTCAGTTATCTTCCTTCAAAATGCAAATAATCAAAAAAAAATTTCTATTAATTATTTTTTCAGGAACACAGAACCCAACAGTGTAAATTGATATAAATCTATATACTAAGTTTAATTATATGAACTAGGAATATGGCAGGAAGTATGCTCCTACCTCTTATTTGTGGTAACTTATAATACAAATATTACAAATCTATCTCCATTATGTTGTCTCATCAGGCTAAGTTCATGCCATACTGAACAATATACAAGTTAGTTTTCTAAATATAATGCAAAATTGTTTGGAATGTATGGTTTTGTTTTCTTTCTTTTATTCTCCCTTTTATGAATATCTAGATGTAGATTGAAAGATTAAGGGATTTTTTTCCATTTTATAAATAAGATATCAGATCCCCTTAGAATAATTCGAGAAATAATTTCTATTTTAAATTAACACCATTCATATATTTTTGCTGCTAGTTACAATAATTGCCAGGCTAGCACCTTAGTATTGGACTATCCAGTAAGTCTCCCAATCAGTGTAGCTTTTACCCATTTACCTAGGTGTGATGTGTTAGAACCTTAAATGTTACTGCAATATAACAAGAGTGATATTCTTGCACAGCCAAAAATTCTGTTGCAACTCACTGGAGACAAGCAGAAACAGTTGCTTTACATAAAGACCAAGAAATACTGTAAATCACACATAGAGCATCCATATATTCTGTAACATGAGAACCAAACCTCTGTCAACTTAAAATCAGTCAAAACGTACAAAACAGGAAGAGCAGTAAAATATATATTGTTATAATAGAAATACCACAGTGTACAGGTTGGCGAAGTTTTGCTATCAAAATTAAAGAAAGTAGTACAAAACCACTACCACATTCCATGGCATCTCAGATATACTTATGCTCATTTAAAGGAAGGGAAAGCCAGGTATTTATTTTGTCTTCAGTAAAAATTAGTTTCTTGTGGCAAACAGAATTCTTGTAGTCACTTTTCCTGAAAAAAACCTGGAGGAGGGATATGTGTTCTTTGTTGTGATTCTTTTTTTGTGTTGATTGATTGATTGATTTTTAAGGAAAATCCCTCATACTGTAGTGGAGGTCTAGACTCTTCTTACACTGATAAAAAACCTGCCAGCTAGTAGTCTTCCTGATTTTGTTTATGTCCTGTTGGCACATGCCCTGATCTTTACCTTTTCAGGCATCTGATTAAATAATTTTTCTTCAGTTCACCTACCTTCATTTACTTTCAAATTCAAGATTTGCTAAAATGAATGACGCTGGTCAAAGTATATTCCATAGATTTTAGCAGTGTTTAACGAAGTGTATTTTTATTATCTTTCCTATTATTATTAACACATTTTAAAATGGATGTTTTAGATAAGCTAGTTTAGAGGTCTTTAGAAATATCTAGATGTGCTTGACATAGAAATCTTCAATGGTCACATCTTCAGACAGTTCTGGTACAGATGACTCACTTTATCCACCATAATTCTATAGCTCTGCCAATTTTGTTTGATGTCCAGCTCCAGAATTCCAAGATAATATAGCTGTTCCTAATGCCTGCAAACACTTTCCTGTCTCTTTCTGACAAATTGCTGGAAAAATATGTCCATGTCCCTTCAGAGTAGCAGCCAGCAATAGTGCTCAATCTTTCTCTGTCCAAAGGTTCATTTGGCTTATTATTTCAAACCAGGCATAATAAACTTTCCAAGATGATTTTTCTTCAAAGCTTACTGCTCTCTGACTTGGTCAATTTAACAAATCATCTGTGTAAGCATTTGTCTTGTGTTCCCATAGCAAGAAAAGTGATTCTGGTTTCTACGCTCACAGAGAGAATTTTCATTCTTTTCCATACCAGGCTTTTTATTCAATGCTGAGGATAGAATTATGTTGTTAAGGATAAAGAGTGTTATTTATGTTATAGTTACAATTCTTTCACATGCATCAACTTTGCTAGCTAAGCTAAGCTGAAAAATTTCTGTTCATGCACATCCCTTAGAAGAGTGCTACATATTATGACACCAAAGAAGAGAAATACTACTAAATAGTGTTTTTTAGTTAGCTAGGTAATTTGTTGCTTCTGTACCTAAATTTTGTCATCCCCTCCATGTGCTCACTTACTCCATGCTACCACCTGAAGTCTACAACCAGCAGTCCAGTGTCAGATTATGTACTGAAGCAGGCATATACCTCAAAAAATATATCTATGGGTAGACTTCAAAACACAGATGAAATGGTAATGAAAGCTTTTCCTATCACATTTCTATCTGATTCTCCTTACATTTCTGAGTGAACCTGTAGGCTTTCCTTCCAAAGGCAATCATACACAAACAGAATTGTAAAGGGGCTGCCATTTACAAAATTAGTTTCTTACACCTTAAATTTTCCAACCCTTACAACAGTCCCTTGCCATTGCACGTGCATTTGGCTTTCACAACAGCTGTACAGACCTTTCATAATAGGGGTTTTCCTTAAATGTCATTGTTCTTTTAACTCTTAGTTCTTTAAGGCAAAAAGCTTGTTTACTTCTCTACCATAGTAATTAAAAGCTTTATTTTTTTGTCAAATTAACAAAAGTGGTTTTTTTAGTTCTTCTTGAGTCCCTGTGAATTGATAAGCAATTCATCAACACAATAATGCACATTTCCCTAGGAGAATAATGTCTTGTCAAACAGTCTGTAAAATGTTTCATTTTTCTCCGTTTAGTGATTAGGGTAATCTTACTGTCCTTGCAAATTTAGTTTAGTGCTTTCCTTTGTTAGTTTTCACCAGCTAATTTTTCATACGTTTGCTAGTTTTTGCTTCCCATTCCACAGATATTGAGAGTCAATGATACAGTGATGACATCAGCTTTAAAAAACCCATGTCTCTAAAATCCCACTTCAACCTATGAATTCCTACCGTGGGTGAAAAAAGGTTTGAAGTTTCCACATACTTCCTGAGCAGCCTTGTATCCCTTTCAAAAATACCAAAATCTTCAAGTGCTATCCAAATGAATTTTTTTGGGAAAGCTTTCCTGGTCTGTTCTTTTAAGAATTAAAAGTGTACATAGCAGCCTTTTTAATACAACATTCTTGATGTCTGTATCAGTTAATCAACTGAAATAGATCTAAATCTAAGATCAGTGGGCAAATTCTACAATTAATCTGATGAAATTTTCAAAAACTTCTCCTCCTTTTAGTAACTGCAAATATATTTCATTTAGAAAAGGGAACATAAGCTCCAGACCCGTTCAGGTGCATCTAAGTGTATTTATTTCCTTGAGATGGCCATATTAATAATTTATCTTAATCCTAGTGACATTATCTGTTAAAGTAAAGCCTTTACTTTGCAGCTTTAGAGGGTGTTATTACAATTCAGTTTATTTTAGCTGTTTTCACAGATTCTAGCGAAACTGATGATTCCATATTTGAAAAACCTTAGGCTTTCTTAGATTTGCACACAAAAACAACCTGGACAATCCTCATCTATTCTTGAAAGCAGACTCTTTAAAAATGCTATGAGACAGATTGCGGGGTTGAACAGCTAAAAGTATTTTTCTGAAAAAATATGAAATTAAATTAAAAAAAAAAAGTTGTGTAAAGGAAGACTTAACATGTATAATTCATTACAAATAAAGCAGTCACATGGTTAGATACCCACAAAAATCATAAAATAGGTCCCTAAGGATGAGTATTTAACAATGATGTCATACTTTGAAATCGTTAATTCCTACTTACATTTTTTACACTCGTTTTTCTACCATGTAAGGTGGATTAACACAAAGTAATTTTCACTCTAATCTCTCTATCACACTAGAATATCTCATTAAGCCTTTCCAGTTTGAGACAATATACAAAACTAGTAAAAGCACTGCCATACTAATTCTACTGGATTTTACAGTATAAGGTGCTAATATGCCAATTTCGCTTACAGAAATTTATGACAAGCTTTTAAACCAAGAATAAAAATAGTCACTAAAGAAATTGTGATGAATTAGAATATTTTGCCAGTGAAAATTTAATTTGAGTGGAATACCCTGAATATAATTTCAAATGTGTTTGTAAGGAGCAATTTTGTAGTCAATGTTCACACAGAAATGTGAAGACAGTATAGCTGTTTTGCACAAAATTGTAGCTTTTACAACATCTTCATTGTAGTCATCTAGTTCCATATCTTTTGCAAAAAAAAAAGCAACTTCTGATATATGACATCAATGAATATTAAATTATCAGAGTTTCTAGCAAGTAAATATCACCTTTGTATTGGAATTAAAATGAAAAATATGTACTACTGTCATTCGAAGTCAATGAAGCATCTAAATTCTTGACTCTAGCTTTTCTACTTCTTACTTTTCTTTCAAAAAGGCTGACACAAATGTAGAACAGAAACAGGAGACATCAGAACTTTTCACTGGCATTAATTTACTACATAAGTTAATTAACCAATTTGAGCTAAAATAACAATCTGAACCAAAAGAATAGAAAAGACTGTTAGGAGACAGGGAGATGATTAAGTCATTAACCCTCTTGGACAGAAAGAAAAAGCTAAATATTGATTTTAGAACATTGACGGCTCAGTTGGATGTTAGGAGTGAGGAAATTTATTGTATGTCAGAAAACTAATATGTCTGCTGAGTCTATGGTTTGTAATTTGTTAATCTTTCTTAGATTTATGACTCCAGAGTCAACTTCTGAAGGTAATTTTTTGGTTTCCCTTAGGAATCGGGACTAAGGTAATGGAGGAGGAGTGGTTTGGTAAGGAATGTTACTGATTACAAAATGCTTTTTTTCCCCCCTTTACTTATCTTGAGTAAGTGTTTTCTGCTACTTCACAGTTGAATGCTTTTGCTCACAGAATTTTTGGTACAATATTTGGTTCCTTGGGTAAAATTAATTTCATTCTGTTTGGATGTAGGCTATCTGTTCACAATGTTTGCCATTTATTGCACTGTTATTTAAGATTATTGATAATATTAAATTTGTTATTTTGGCAAGAACTCTTTCCATGTCACAAAGCACAGATGACAGAAGACTAGAGAGTGGGAAAAAATGTCTGAAAGTAAAGTCTTCTAGCACTTATTAAAAGAGCTTAATTATTTTCCATACAGATTTCAATAAACAGGGATTATGACAATGACACATATTTAGTCAGTTTATATCTGAAATGTAATTTAATAACTTCATGTACCTTACTACTTAACAGTTTGTAGCATATGATTTAGTTTGTATAAAGCCAAGCACTGAGATTTAAAAAAAAATTTTCTTTAACAATTCAGATCTAAATTATCAGCAGTTAAAATTCCCTTCCCCTTGGCTATCATGCTTACCATGAGCACAAAGATTTTATTTGCTTCATCATTTTTAAAATGTGGATAGTCATGAAAACCATATGCTATGTGCTTACCTTACTTGAGATTAGACCAACTTTTTATCACTCTCTTGGTTTGTGATCCCAGTTACCTTTGTGATCTTCATTATTCTTTATTAATTTTTTAAACCTGTGTGTTCAAAAACTAAGCATACATTTCAGTCTAAAATCAACTCAGGGTTTTGGTGACACAATCAGGAAATAAAACAGAAAATAGGAAAAGACAACTTAGGGGAGCTAGCGGGTTAGAGACCTACCCTTAAGTCCACATTAATAGCCAGGAATGTAAATGTAGGACATGAAAAATTAATGCAACACTGGAACAGAACAAGACCATGGGCCAAAACTGAGAAATAGCTTACCTATGTATGAAAAAAATAATATAGATGGGGTTTTGCTATTAGCTGAAGAAAACCAGAAGTCCAGTCAGATTGTATTACACACACAGCGATTTAAATATTTTTTTTTAAAGCTTAAAACCTAAATATTCCTTAAAGATCTGGAATGGCTAATATCCCTGCAATCCGGAAGGTCAGGTTCCACTGCCAAAGGACTTCAGATTTTCCACATACATCCCTTACCATTTTTAAACTCTTCTTTCCAAATTGTGATGAAAGACAAAGGTGGCGCTGGTAACATTTAAACACATGTTGTAGATATGAAGGGATATGTGGCGACCATCTGTCATCCAGCAGTTAGACAAAGAATGCCTTGGAAACAAGAAAAAGGTGATGTGGGTTTTTTTGAAAAAGAACATGGTATACCTTCCTAAGAGCTCAAAAATTACTGAAATAATAAAATGAAAAATTAATGAACAGCAATACTGCTGTTTCTTTAAGGATTACTTTGAATTTACACAGTATAAGTTAATGAATTTATGGGATAAAATAGTAAATTAAAATTTTAGCAGATAGGCATCTGGTACAGCACTCTTTTCAGCTCCAGCCAGTCTCTTCATTCTTCAGATAAACTCCAGTTTTCAAAATTGTGTGTTGCTTTGTGTTGATACCCATTACATTTGTTTCTCATACCATTAAACACAAGTTTAGGATAATAAGCGTATCCTATAAGCATTGCAACCTGTTATCATCTACACGAAAATAACTTCTTGATGGTTTTTGGTACATTTTCAGATTGCTGTCAATTTGAACAATATTATATAACAGCATGTGGTTGGATTGCACATGTAAGATATCTGAGAACAGAGTATAAGATATTTTCAATTAAAAGAGGAAAAAAAGTAAGTTTGGTATAGTGCAGTTCTTGTGTTTGCCATCAATAAAAGATATTAAATTTAACAGCTTTGAAAAGGGAGAGCAAAACCTTCAAGTCCTTCTTTACTAATGAGTGTTGTAATCCTTAAAAACATCTCAGAACAAATAAGAAAATAGCATATTCAGACAAATTTTCTAGGGGACAATTGTTTTCCCTCATCCATTTTCACCCCCTCTTTTTCCTTCTTAGAAATCAAATATTATGCTGGGCAATTTTACTCAGTGAAAGAAGATATACAAGACTTTACAAATATAAATTTACTGGTAATATTGTAATGACACAGGGTAAAAAAAAGTCACCCAATATTTGGTTTTTTTTAAGACCTAGCCTGAAGTGAAGGGAATGTCATGTTAAAGTAAGGAAACTAAATATTCTTCAGCTTTTATTCTGTCTTGTCTATTTTTCCTTGTTTCAGTGTTGTAAAGCAGTTCAATTTCATTTGGACCAGAATTATTCTGCTATAAAAAAAAAGTTCTCCACTGCACTGAGAGAAATAAAGTAATACATTCCAAAAAACTTCAATAGCAAAAAGCATTTGAAATAAGGTTAATTTCATTGTACTGTATTTAAACTGAACAGGAGCATGTTTATAATCCCCAGCTATGCTGCCTCTTGAGGCTGCAGCACACATTTCAGTTCATGCCTTATACTAATCTTGTACAGACTGACATTTTGCAGCAGAAGCTGATTACATAACTTTGTAGGACTCTTATTGATGCTACATTATCCTCACGTAATTCCTTGGGCCAAAGAACTGCTTAGAAGTTAGGGTGCTTATTTATTTTCCTTTCTTTATCCATTTGGGAAATGATTCTTGTAGTTGGTCACGACAGAGTGCTATGTAAACTTTACTCTCTCTCTAATTTGGTGCTGAGAGCCCACAGAGAGTATTTGTTTTATGGCTGTATTTGTATTTGAGAAAAGCAATACCTAGGAAAATACTATTATATGGTAAATATGGCATCTACATCCATCATTGCTACAAGAGAAGAGATATAAATAAATCCTTTTAGAGATGGCATCCATAGATACTTCTTATCCATGTAAAAATGTGCACAGCCAGTATCAGAATTTCTTCCACTGCACCACATTTAATACAAATGCTCATTTCAACCATCACAAGGGTTTTTCTTCAAAACAGCATAAAATCCAGTGTGCTAAGAAACAAGTAGTGTAGTGAAAGCAAATGAACTGTTAAACTGCACAGACAATTATTGCTTCAGGCTAAAAGGGAGATCGCTGGCCAGATACTTGAAGGGAACCACATTTTGTGATTACTCACTGCACACTTTGACTATTCAGACGTCTAAAGCTAGCAGTCTCTGAACCATATTTAAATGAGGATCCAAAGTCTGTCTTTGCACAGTAAAGCAAGCTGGGGAAAAGCTGTACACCTTCACCACACTTGTAATTTCTGCAGGTGATAAACAAAAAAACCAGCTGGCAAAAACCTGATTTCACACTTTCACCTAACATCACTTTCATCTGAGTTTAATGTACAGCTGTGTTTAAGAATTCTTATCCCCCACCCAGTTGCGCTTCTCAAGCAACTGACAGATAGAACTTTCTAATGTTAGACATAATTCTAAACAAAACCCTTGTGTCCAAATGCTTGTTCTAAATTTGTTAAATGTGCAGAGGGAACTGTTCTGCATCCTGTTCTAGGGTAATTCTTAAGCACAAAATAGAAATGAAGTTGAAATACTTTATTTAGAAATACTTCATTCAGAAGGATCACAGAATGCATAGAATGCAAAATATATCATGCATACAGTTAATTTCTGTAATAATTCACCTTCATGGGAGGCAAGTGATTAACAAAAAATGTATATAAATAGATGCCATCTTTTAAAATTATCTCTGCGTATGTTATGCACGAGTTAAAATTTCCTAGATACAAACACAGTTATTTCAAATGTTTATATCAGGTATGTTGTGTATCAAAAGTATTTTATATTAAGAAAGCAGGGTATGGGAAGGAAAACGGGCCATGGATCTACCTAAAATGGAATCTACTTTAAAACATCAATCTGATTCAGATGATATGTGAGTTTTTATTAAAGCCTTCAAGAGCAAATAAATTTTCGGAAACCTAGAAATCCAGGCTCTGAAATTCAAGGGTGTTTTGAAATTAATTAGATCAGCTTGAAGTGAAAGGAGATGACTGGTAGCAATTAGCAGATATTTCTGGTAGCTCAAGACACAACAAGAATTGTACTTTCTAATTAACATTTCTGAGCTTTTTTTCTTGGATTATTTCCCACCAGCACAGCTTTCTCATAAATCTGAAACCAATTTGCAAATGTCACTAATTTAAAAACATACTTTTATTACAATGACATCTTTACTATGAAAAATTATGATGAAAAATACTCATGTTCCTAGAGTTTCATTCACTATCTGTACAGAACACTAGCCTTTTATTACAAATTTATTTCTTCTGCTTCTCAAGTGCTCTTTGACTTTTGTTTTGGAAAGTTTGTCTAGAACTGTGTTATAGTGAAGAAACAAATCTAAACCTTGTTAGAGATATACAGATTATACAAGTTATGTTTTGAAATATATTGTAACAACACAGTATTGTATTCTGTGTAAAGTCATTTTCTGTAATTCTTTCATCCTATTAGATGAAACTATTTTAGACACTTACTTAGAGATATTCACACAGAGTTTTTCACTGATAAATGGTTGGAATCCATGGGAAAAAAACCCATTACTATATAGAATCATCATAGGGTTGATAGCAGTTTATAGCAGCTTCAACATATATATTGTAATAGCACATAGTATTATTTTGAAAGAGTGGAAACGACATCATGTTTTCAGTCCTAGTGTTGGGGTTTTTTATTAAAATGGTGTGTTCAGCTGCAGAATGTTTTGCATAGAACAAAATGTGTTCAGTTACTTTGGTTTCTAAGCTGTATTTGTGAAGGAAATACTTGTGTTAATTTTGAAGACCTTTGCCTACATCTTTCCTGATGGCCACCACAGGCACCCTGCAGGAGCACAGCCCACGGTCTGCAGCTGTACATTGGAGCTGAGCTGGAAAGCTGAGAGGGCACAAAGGATTGTACTTGTCTGTCCTCTCATTCAGCTTTTTCCTTACCTTCCACTGCTCACAGACAGCACCAGTACAGGTCACTGACAAACACTGTAGATCGCCAAGGAATTGAAAAGATGAGATGGCAACAGTCTTTGGCTTTGCAATAATGTACAAAGCAATACCAAAGAGAAGAGGACCACTGGAAATAAATAACTGTGAATTCTGGAAACTGGTATGGAACTTGCTCAGAGACCTTCCTGTAGTGTTGTACTTCCCTGCATCACCTACAGAGCAAGTTCCCAGCTCTCTTGATGGTCTGAGCAAATAAGCACATGAGAACACACCACAGACTCCTCCAAAGGGATACTTCACAGAAAATTGCTCATTTGATAATAACATTTTGGTGCTGGGGAAACACTGAATTTCATTCCCTTCTCAAACAGATGATCACAAACCTCCAAGTTCACAAAATAGGTTGAGAATATTGCCTGCTATTAGCTAACTGCAGGTAGCAGTAGTTCAGGTTTCCCAGAATCATTAGCAATTCAGTTTCTCAAACAATGCAAGGGTGAGGGGTGAAAAATGCGGCTGGATTTTAATTACTCGTTTTGAGAATTTATACCAGGTAGGAAATGTCTATTTAGTTGCTGACTGTGGTTGCACTGAACAGAGCAGGAGGAAGATAGAGAAGAGAATGGAAGATGTTCCTGTCAATACAAAGAGTTTACAGGACAACGAGAACAGATAAGGAAGAAGTAAAGCCTACCTCCAAAGGAGCTGAGCTGCTGAGCTGCTGCCAGCTCATGAGGTTGTAAACTCCTGAGTCAAACCAGCATTGTGTCCTGTAGTGGTTTTGTTCACATTTTCTACTGTCTGTGAGACAAGAATTAGGAGAAATGCAAAGCAGGCACCAAACTTTAAAGAATATTAAGAAGTTTATTACTAGAACTAAAAGTAAAAAGGAATAACAGGGAATTAAAGCAAAAAAACCCTTTTTTCCTCCAGCACCTACCCCTTTTATGCAACTCACACAAAGGATAACAGACTATGATTTTGGTCAGTATAAACCTTCAGAACACTTCTCTTCCCCTCATCCTCCTCCCTCCTTTTACTTATAACATAAAGACACAAACTTGGAATTATTTCAGTGAGTTTACCACTCTAAAATAGTCTTCCATGAGTTCGTTTAGGGACAGGAGTCTCTTTTGTCCATGCTATGGAGCTTTTCCACAAGAACAGTCTTCTCATGGCATCAACGTCACAGCACAACAGCCGCCCGGGATGGGTTTCTGTTGGCATGGATGAGTCCCTTTCCTCAATTACAGTTTTTTCCACAACTGTTTTTCAGGATTCACTTGCAGCTAATGGGGTACAATTTTAAGAATGAGCTGTTCAAGAGCAAAGGTTCTCTTCTTCTATCTCTAGGATCATCTTCACCTCGAGGAACAGAGGTTTTCGGATAGTCCAGGCAAAGTGTTCAATTGCTTAATTCTCTATGTTTCCACAGCAGCTATTCCAAAAGCCCACACTGAGTCCCTTTGGGTCTCTAAAATACCTGCCTCAGAGGAAGTTTATGCCCAAAATGCACAGGGCCTTTGGACCAGTCACAATGAGATGTCCACTCACGGATTATGGTACATTGCGCACCAGTGTCAACCAACACATCCAAAAAAACCACAGTTTTTCCTGGCCTCTACCTGGCTAGAGGCAGGACCTCTCTGGCTACAGTTGAAAGCTCTTCCCCCATGCTTATCATGAAATTACAAGGGAATCTCTAATATATTGTAGTCCATCACCATAGCTTTACAAAAGAATTTCAGCTTACTAGCATCTCCTCTATCTCTTCTCTCTGGGCTTCAGCTCTTTCTTCTTCAGTGACTTAGGTGTCACTATTCATGTGTCTTTGCCTTCCACTTTCCCTCTAACCTGGGAAAGGATTGGTATTTGCAGATTTCATCTCTCTAAAGAACTTACAGCACTGGAGGGGTTAATCTTCCCATGCCAGAATCTGGCTATCCTTTTCACTGGTGGTAACCTGATGTCTGCTGAGTGGCAGCTAGATGGAGTCTCCACAAGGTCCCAGCCCCAGCCAGGAGGGCAGCCTCGGCCGCGCAGCTGCAGCTCTGGGGCGGCCCTCTCCTGGCTGGCCAGCCCCACACTGCTGCGCCAGGGGCCAATCCAGCTGAGCCACGACGGAGCAGGGTCATGGCCCAGCCTGGCCCCCACCGGGCCCAGCAGCCAGGGCCCAGCCTGGCCCCACAGGGCCGAGCTGGTCTTGGTGTAAAGTTTCATCTCGAAGGCCGAAGCGGAGGGGGCGGGGGGCCTCTTGGCCCGCACACAGCCGTGGGCCCAGCCCGGCCCACCGGGAGAGGGTGGCCCACACGGNCGCTGCCATGGCCCGGCCCCCCGCCGGGCCCAGCGGCCAGGGCCCGGCCTGGGCCCAGCCTGGCCCCACAGGGCTGAGCTGGTCTGGCCCAAGTTACCTGGCTGGAGACCGGAAAAAGCAAGACAGCGATTCCCACCTTGTCTGTCTTTAAATGATGTCTTCACATAGGTGTAACAGCTTCTGAGTGGCTTAAGAAAGCTGTCAATATCCACGTTATTGGGGTCACCCAGC
>VYXC01010090.1:0-30396 GCA_013397175.1 Platysteira castanea
GGGTGACCCTTTCCCACCTGGCGGCGCAGGAAAGGACACCCTGAGGCAGCGCCAGTGGTCCCAGGTTTAAAGCAGCCGGCCCTGGCACTCCGGTCGCCTCTTGCTGGCTCCTGCTGTGGGTTGTGGGACTCCTCTGTGTGCTGTCAGTAATTCGTGGTTGTGGCTCATTTCGTGTCGGGCTCTTCTTGCCCGGTGCAGAGCTTGTGCTCACCGCTGCAGAGAGCTGGCGGGAGGCCAGGTGATGGCCGAGGAGTGTTTCCTCTTGGCCCAACCACTGCTGCCTTTCCTGCCACAGCAGCGGTGGCGGAAGCAGAGCTTCGAGAGTGTTGTGGTGCCTGGCTCCAGCACCCGTCTGGTACCAGGACTTGGAACCCCCCTTGCCCAGCCTTGGGGCTCCTGGCTGCTGCTGGTGACACCCCATCTCTGCTGGTCCTCTAGCTGCCATCCCTGGAGCTGGTGGTCGGCCAGCATGTCCAGCCAAGGCTGTTTGGGCAGCAGGTGCCCTGAAAGTGTGGTTTTCCATGCCCTCTGAGAGAGCAGCCTATGCCTGCTCAGCCCCACAGTCCTGGCTCTCCCTCCTGGGAGGTGTTTGCAGAGCCCTGGGTTGGGCTCCAGCCCATTCCAGGCTTGGAGTGCTGGGCAGGGCTGCCTGGCTGCACAGCTGGTGATCCCAGGATCTCTCCCCGATGGGTGTTTGCTGAGTGTGATTTACCTTTGTTCCTCATGCGTCTCCCTGCAGTCTGCTGCCAGGCCAAATGTGTCTGTGCAGCAAATGCCAGGGCTGATGGGGACGCGAGGCACTGGTGGAATTGGCTCTGTGTCTCCTGATGCAGCTGGGGTTGCAGCCTTTGCCCTGGAAGTGGCTTGTGGGGCACAACACACCTTTGGAGTGGGGCAGGGTAGTGGCCAGGTCAGGGAGCACCTGCTTGAAGCAGGGCTGTGCTCATGCCATCTCTCACACGGGAGCCATCATCTGTGTGTGCCCGAGGTCCAGAAGCAAGCTGACAGTTTAGGAAGTTGTGAGCAAAAGGCTACAAGGCTGGCATGTGTTTTAGAAAGGCCTGACCTGGAGCAGGAGGCACAAGAGCTGCACGTGGCCTCTCTGCACAGAGCTGGAGATCCTCAGCTGGGAGTGCTGATCATCTGTATGGAGAATGTGATTTTGTGTCATGTTGCTGCCCAGAGGGTAAGCAGGGTCCAGCAGCTTGGGAGCTGGGGCCAGAGATCATTTGGAGTTCAGAACAGAATTTTCTTTTCCTTCTGAAGATGAAGAGAAGTGCAGTCAAATGGAGCCTTAGAAGGCTCTGGAAGATTAGGGGGCCCTTGGCTTTCCAATCCCAGGCTGGAGCCCTGCTGTACTGGATGCTTTAGCTGAGGAGTAGCTGCTGCTATCAGCTATGAGGACGTGAGGTTTTAGGACCCAAACACAAGGGCTGGGTGGCCCTTTTTTGGGCCTTGTTTGAGCTTCTTGTTAAGAAGCTCGTGTGTGTGGGTTTTAAACCGAAACCGTGGCACTTGCCTCCTGCAAGATGCACCCTCTGCTGCAGCCCTGAGGAGCAACTCCAGCTCCCAGCCACACACTGACCCTCCCTTGTGCCAGCTGCACAGGGCTCTGTGAGCCTGTAATTTGTGGGGGGCTTTTCTGGAGGAAGATCTCTGAAAGCACCAAGGGTTTGTGTCCTGCCCCAGGCCTTTTGGGGGCCCTGCTGCTGGGACACGGTCGCTGACGGTGTGTGTGTTGCACTTTCAGTTCTGCATGTGCTAAAATAGAAGCGCTCGCTTCCCCTCTGCAGGATCCCCTACTCCTGGGCAGGGCAGGACACAGACCCCTTTTTGCCAGGCTGTCATTGCCCTGTGCTTGTGCTGGTGTGGCCAGGAGGGTGTGTTTGGGTTGTGCCATGCTTTGGGGGCAGCTCTGTGGGTTGTGCTTCCCTGCAGTCTGTCAGTGCAGAGCCCAGCTGGGGACAAGGTCTTGCCATGAGCTCAGGGAAGTCCCCCCTGTGCTTCCTGGCCCTGTTCATCCATGTTCATGTGGGCTCAGAGGGGGCTGTCACTGGCTGTGGGGTCGGCAGGACAGCCAGGCTGTGTGAGGCCGGGGAGGGCAGCAAGGCCCAGGCCATGCAAGGGGGCCCAGGGGCTGATGTGGGGAGAGGACTCCGGGTCTGATCTGCTCTCCTTTGCCAGGGAAATGGCCCCAGCGATGGCGTGGTGTCACAGTATGGCCGAGAGGGCAGCGGGGAGGCGCCGGCCCTGGAGATGGCCGTGAACTCCCTCTACTACTCCAGAGATGAAGGTGAGACCTGCTGCTGCCCTAACTTGGGGCCACCTTGCACGGAGCCTTGTCCTGCTGCTGCCCCATCACTGGGGCCACGCTGGGCATTGCCTGTGTGGCCCTGCCCGGCCCTGAGCAGCCCTGTCCCCGCAGTGAACGCCTTCTGGGTGACGGTGCAGCGGACCGAGGCCGCGGAGCGGTGCGAGCTGCGGGGCACCTACGTGCTCAAGGCCGAGCGTGACAGCCTCGTCCTGAAGGACCCACGGACGGACAGGATCCTCTATGTCTGGCCCTACCGGCTGCTCCGGAGATACGGCCGGGACAAGGTGGGGAACAGGGGCCCCTGTGTGCTGTTCCCTTGTGGAAGGCTGAGCTGATGTCCTGCAGCCAGCCCTGCCAAATGCCAGGACTGCTGCAGCCCCCTGTGACTGCAGCAGGGTTGCCATGGACATCTGTCACCCTGACTGTCCTCAGTTCCCGCCTGTGTCGCCGTGCTGAGCGTGGGCTGGCGGGACACTCATCCCCTCTGTGGTTGTCCCACTTTGGCTGAGGCCATTGCAGCCTCTGCCGCTCCCTTTCTCCATCCCAGCACTTCCCAACCCGTGCCAGGAGCAGGGATATTCCTCAGTGCTCCACACAAGCTCTCCCCAGCCTCCTGGCAGTCCTGGCTCTGCCCTGGGCTCAGTCCCTCCCTCCTAAGGGTGGTGGCCAGAGCAGAGGGGCTTTGAGGCACCAGTTACTCTGGATTTGTTCACTCTGTGGGGCAAACTGCCCCTAGCCCAGCTGACCTTTGGAGGTCTGTCCCCTCTCCAGAGTCCTCCTGCAGTGAGTCCCCAATCTGCCTTGCTGCTACCCTGAGTGCAAGAGGTGAGGGCCATGCTGGACAGGGAGGAAGTGGTGGCCCTGGGGCTGTTTAGTGGCGTCCCTGAGGCTGTTTATAGCAGTGACCGTGTTAGCCGCACGCTGCTGATGGTGCTCTCTGTGGCACATTCCCAAAACAGGTGGAAACCGAGCTGCCCTTGTGGGGACACCCAGCTCATGTGCAGAGTCTGTGCTGGGGGCAGGAGGAGAGGAGAGTTGCAGGGTGTGGGGAGCTGCACCCACAGAGAGGGGCTGACTGCTTGTGTTTGGCAGCACTGAACCGTGAGAAGTTTGTCCCCAGAGACCTTTGTAGCAACCGCAGGGGGCTGCTGCTGCCCGTGAGAGAGGCAGAAAATCCCCCCCTGGTTAAGGGACTGAGGCTCAGGAAGGGTGTGAGTGTCAGCTGGTGGGAACCTGCTCACCAGAGTGTGTTCAGGCCAGAGGAAGCACAGCCCTGGTGCAAGACTTCTCTTTAGAGGACCTTATACCATGAACAGATTAATGCTGGTAGGTCAGTGCTGTGCTTACTCTTGGTAGTTCAGCTGCTGCTGCTGGGCTTTGTCCTGTGGAAAGCCATGTTCTCCCTCTTGTATCTCTTGCTTCCAGATTGCTCCCTTCTTACCTAAGGTTCCATACTAGTTTCCCCTACTGAAGTGTCGCTCACCTTCTCACCCTACTCCCTCCTCAGTGGTATTTCCTAGACTGTCTGGTGCCAGTGGTTGAAACTGCTGGAATTGCTCAGGTAAGGCAGCAGGGCTCCAGCAGTGATGTCTCCTCAGGTGTGCTCCAGTTCAGTTCCACAGCTTGTTCTGGGCTGCTGGGTGGTGTGGCCTTTCACTGCGCAGCTGCTGGGCACAGGGTGCCCCTCGCTGTGGGAGTGGAAGGAGCAGGATTTCAGGGCAGTCTCTCCTGCAGGATGTGCAGGATCAGTGCTGCAGCCGCACGCCCTTTGGTGGGAAGCACAGCCTGCACGATGCGCTGGGTCAGCGGGCACTGAGCAGGATGTCACCCTTCTGCTTCCCCTTCAGGTGATGTTCTCCTTCGAGGCGGGCAGGCGCTGTGACTCAGGACCTGGAAACTTCACCTTCGAGACCAAGCAGGGCAACGAGATCTTCCGCCTCGTGGAAGCCTCCATCCAGGAGCAGAAGGCGCAGGTGGAGGAGAACCGGCAGAGCTGCGACTCGCTGGAAGCCGACAACCCCAGCATGGTGCAGATCCGCCAGGCCCTGGCTGACAACCTGAACCTGGAGCTGCCCGCTGAGGGGGACGACACCCCGGCACCCAAAGCGGGGCTGGCACCCAGGGCCGGTGCAGCAGCAGAGGAGAGAGACGCCACGTCTCTGCTGAAGAGCCGGACTCTGCCAGAGCTGCCCGTGCCACCGGCCAAGCCCGCGGTGTCCAGCACCCCGCCGCGCTCCCCTCTGCCCAAGGTGCTCCGTGCCGTGCCGCCGGCTGAGGACCCATCCAGCGTGTACTCAGAGCCCCTGGACTCGGTGAAGGGCCTGCGGCCACGGCCGGACCCGCTGTACTCGGACCCTGTGGACAGCAAGGCCATGAGCGGGGCCAAGGCGCCCGCCGGGGCTGTGGAGGAGCCGAAGCCGTGGCTGCCGGTGCTGCCGTTCTCGGGCCCGTACGAGCAGGTCCGGGCCGAGGGTCGTGGCCAGGCTCCCCATGGGCGCAAGGAGCACATCTACGACGAGCCCGAGGGCCACGCTCCCCGCCCGCTGCACCCCCTCACCTACATCTACGACGAGGCGCGGCCCACAAGCGAGGCCTGGCGCACCCAGGGCCACGACGGCAAGGGCGGCTACGAGTACCCCTACAACCCCAGCACTGACGATTACTCCGTACCCGCCTTCCCGGCCAAGGCCAAGAACCCCAAGCCGGTCCCAGCCCCCAAGCCCCAGGTGGCCTTTATCCCCAAAGGGGCAGAGAGGGTGGAGGAGCCTGGCAGGCGGTGGGGCAGCGCTGCCCCTGAGAAGGTGCTCACCAAACCCAGCCTCAACAGCAGCAACAACAACAACGTGGAGGTGCTGTACAGCCAGGTGGTGAAGCCCCAGCAGCTGCAGAAGAGGGAGCAGTCTGTGGATGAGTACAGCTTGTCGCCTCTCTATGAGGACTTAGGGGAGATATAAGGTGCTGCTGCTCTGTATCTGTATCCCAGGAGGGACTGGGCAGCTGGGCTCCTCCTCCCAGGGGTGGCTTGGGGTTGTTTGGGCTCAGGCAGAGCCCCTTTTGCTCACCAGTGCTGAGAGGCTGTCTTTTCCTGAAGGGAAACGGCAAGAGCAAGAGAGCTGTGGCTGGTGCAAGTCCCAGTGTGTTTCTCCAGCTCTGGAGCTGGCTCCACTGTGCCTTCTAAACTGCAGGAGGGCTGGTATTTTCCTGTACCTGCTGCTCTGGCTCTGCTCTGGCTTCGTTTCTGACCAGGCTGCAGGGCCCTGGTGCCTTCGTGGTGCATGGAAGGCTGCTTGCTGTCAGTTCCCAAAAGTATTTTTATACGAAGTTATTTTAATATTGAAGTTATTTTAATATTAAAGTCTGTATGTCTCAGAACGACACCTTTGCCTGTGGCATGGATGGGGAGATGCAGGTGCACGTTTGTGTCTGTGCCAGAGCTACTGAGCTAAGAGGGAGCCTCCAAGAAAAGTGCCTGCCAGGTTGAGCTGTGGCTGGATGCCCTGATGCCCGGGGATTAAGGGAAGTGAGAGTCAGGCTCAGAGATGTGATGGCCTCCAGGCGTAAGGCTGGGCAGGGACAGGCGCCAGCTCTGCTGCTGTGCTGCAGCTCAGTGGCTGCTCGTGAGTCACAGGAGCTCCCCTTCTCCAGCTTGATTCCACTGCTGATCCCCCCCTGCTCCCAGCTGATTTGAAAGGCATGGAATGGCCCAGTCTGGATCCCACCAACTTTAATGGCAAAATCTGTGATCCCTGCAGTGTGGTTTGGGTGATTGGTGTGTGGCCAGCCTTGGGTAGAAACCTTCCCAGGGGAAAACCAGGTTGTCCTTTCTGTGTGGGACCAGACCAGGCACCCTGGTATTGGCTGCCCCCACATCTGGA
Organism: Platysteira castanea; assembly: GCA_013397175.1. Lineage (NCBI taxonomy): Eukaryota > Metazoa > Chordata > Aves > Passeriformes > Platysteira > Platysteira castanea. Next base: position 6,190 of record VYXC01010090.1, read on the forward strand.
TGGGGCTGCTGGTGACTTCTGCAGGTGTAGCAGCCTGTTGATAGTGACAGAGCAGGCAGGTGACAGGCAGCACTGTGCTGTGCCTGTGCAGAGGGCTAAGCAGGACTCCTGCAGCCCCAGCTCAGCCACAAACTGTTGGGGCAGTCTGGAGGTTGAGGTTCAGGTCCCCGCGCTGGTGAGATGGTGATAATGTGGTGAGCTCTGGGCATTTATCTGATGCCCAAGTTGCACGGGGAAAGCCTCAGTCCTGGAAAAATACAGCTCAGCTGTGGCCAGGACCAACTTGTGGCTGTTCCCCTCTGCTGGGTCCTCTTCTCCACTGGGGTTTTGCTGCAGGAGAAGGGGAAAAGTGTAATGGGTTTTGGGAAATCGGAGGGAGGCTGAGGTGGTTCCAAGAACTTCGTTGCCTCCCTGCTGCCCCCTCCCCAAACCTCATTTTATCATTTTTATGTTGGTGACTGGTTTGCAGACCCCAGGCTGGGCCATTTCCTGATGAGATGCCAGGGCATGGGAAGAGCCAGCTCATGCCTTTGGCTGGATCTCAGGGAGAAGAGATGGCTCCAGTGGGATTGCGGTGCTTGCCTCGTGCCCTTGCTCACCTGCAGCTGTTTCCCAGGAAGCACAGGTCAGTGTTGGGATAGCAATGCTGGACATGTCAGAAACTACAGGCAGAAAATGAACTTAATGGAGGATAACTTTATTTTGAAACAGCTTTCAGAACCAAGTAAGTAGAACACAAACTGTGCTGGTACTCAGCAGCAGGGGCTTGGTGAGACCACCCCACCTTGGCTTGGTCGAGCTGCCCGTGGCTCCTGCCATGCCAGGGGCAGCTGCCCTACACCTGCACTGAAAAACAGGCTGGCATGTGGGCAGGAATTCTCTGGAACTGCCCTAGCCTGGCACTTGCTACAAGCCCCTTGATGAGCTGGGGCATTGGACAACGAGGGCAATCTTGGAAGCAGCCAAATCATCTGGGAGAGCAGAACTCCAGGCTTTAAGATTAAATTCAAGAGCCCTGCTTCATGCCTATTCAAACACCCCACTGAACCTGCTGCTGTGGGATGAGGGCAACTCAGCACAACTGCCTGCCTTGTCTGTCTGATTTCCTCCCTGCCCTGCCTGCAGCTCTTCTCCTCCTGCTGACAGCCATCTGTGATCTGCGGCCTGTGCTAGCCCAGTCTCAGAAACCCAAATTTGAGGCAGGCTGGTGACGTGTGCTGGCAAGAACAGGAAATACACGGTGCTGCTGCTGCTGCAGGGGACAGCTGGATCTCTGGACAGAGGGTCCCCGAGCAGCAAACTTCCTGCAGAACTGGCTCGGTGACGAACACAACCGTGAAACAACAACAAGGAGGAACAAACGATGGGAAGTGCCTGTCTGACCAAGGCCAAGCTCGGTGTCTTGCCCGACCACATCCGGCCAGCTGCTGAGCCAGGACCTGTGGCTGCCCAGGGGCAGGTCCTGGTGCTCACTGCAGGAACTCCTCGTACTCCTTGGGGAGCAGGGAGCCCTCACAGGAGCCTCTCCTGGCCGCTGCTGCTGGTCTGAACGTTTGGAGAGGAGAGGGAGCCATCAGCAGGGGAGCCACTGCAGCTTTGGCTCTGCTCTGAGGCTGCAAGACAGAGACAAAACATAAATCCTCGTGGGAGGAGGTGCGGGCTGTGCCTCGCCTTGCTGGTGCTACACCCAGCCCTGCTGGGCACAGGGAGCTGGAATTCCGACCAGGAGGGGCCATCAGACCCCGTCCAGGCTGCTCACACACAGGGCCTCACCTGCCTGGGCTGGTGCCGCTCCGGGCGCTGCTCCCGGGGCTGGGGCTGCTGCCGGTGTGGAGGTTTGTACAAGGAACTCTTCAGGTATTTGTAGAGGTTGCTCTTCAGGTGCAAGGGGTTGTAAGCGACTTCCACTTCCAAGTTGTTCAGGGCACTCTGCTCGGGAGAAAGAACTTGAGTTTGCTGCGGGATGTGACAGGTGGAGGCTGTGGGGTTTGCATGTTTGTGGTTTTTTGGGTTTCCTTTTCGGGGACAGTGTTGTAGACCCTCCAAGCCGCCATACAGCGAAGGGTAAAGGGATTTTTGGCTGTGCTGCTACCCACAAGGAGCACTCTTAGCCGTGCATAGAGCAAGAGGCATCTGCAAACAGATCTGAATGGATTTAAACATTTCCTTGCAGGATGCAGTCCTTTTCCATGCCCAGAACCAGCCAACAAGCTGGAGCATCCTTTCTGGGCACTGTCACCCTCAACTCTGCTTCACGAGGCCTCTTCCCCCTGGACAGACATGCAAATTGCTCCAAAGGACAGGTATTTGCTGTCCATGAAGAAAACTGTGTGCTGGGAAGGAGTTTTGGAGTGCTCCAGCACATTCCAGCCATCACTAGACATCATCACAGCCACTTCCTTCTCTCGTTATCTGCTGAGGTGATAATGAGAGCTGATAACGAGTGACTCACCTCGATGGGGCCCTGGACTCGCTCGGGGTGCTCAGCCAGGAGGGCTGGGAAGGCTGATGGCAGCAGGAGCTCTCTGATGGCCACTGCTTTCACCAGGAGAGTGGCGGAGTCGGAGGGGACAATGACATAATAGGGATGCACCACCACGTTCCAGTTTGGTCCAGCGTTCTGCGGCTCACGCCTGGCCAAAAGCATCCACTTCCTTTTCTAAAGGGCAAAATCCAGGTGTGAACAACAGGCAACAGCCACTTCCTTCAGTGCTGCCACCATGGGAGCTGCGGGGCTCAGGGCAGGCACACCCACGCATCAGGGAAGGGAAACTGCTCTGCAGCAGGGCTCAGGACAGTATGGCATTTGTTTTGTTCTTTTAGCAAGTCAATTCTTAAGAAAAACACCCAATTTTGCTTTACAGCTTGTCAGTAACAGCCAGTTCTCCACACTCCAAACCTTGGTTAATTATTTTTGCAATTAAAACTCGCAAGTCTAACTCCAACCCTGACATTTGCACTTCACACCCCCAAACACTGCATTTCTGGTAGGTTTGAGGGTCTTCTCTACGGTCTGATGAGCTGTAGCATCTTTCCAGGAGGTGGGAGGATTTACAAGCCCAACTCGGGGCCAGGAGATGAAGTTGCAGCTTTTAAAATGCTTCCTGGTGCAGGCCAGACAGATTTTAGAAGGTGTGCACTCACTGTTCCTTTCCCTGGCACTGCAATTTTCCTCCCCATCACACTGCAATTTTCACACACTCACCAGGAGACTGTGACACAAAGCATGGAAGCTGTGCTGGTTTGTCTCCAGTTCATCCCAGTCCAGCTGCCAGCAGCTTGTGGGCTTGATGATGAAGGGCAGCCCATAGAGGACAGACTCACAGACCCCTTCAAACTTCAGAGCCCTGCAGGGACACAGCTCGTGTTAGTGCTCATCATTTTAAGAACAACTACCTAGCTCAGGAATTACACTGTTTTTCCTAGAAATAAATCTCAGAAGAGACATGGGAGAGCATCTCTGTGCTCTGCCCTGTGTCATGAACTGGTGTCAGGAAAGTGAATTCTCAGGTGAAATCACAGCACTGTGAGGCTTGCTTGCTTTTTTACTACTACTCCAACTAATCAGCTCAGGCTCTGGCATCCAGTTAATTGATGTGGCCTCATTAGGTGATGAGAGAGCAGAATTACGGCAATAAAACATTTCACTGGGGAGGAAAGAACGGTCAGGAATGACACCTGTGGTGTCACACTCACTGAGTGCTGTGGTGACACTGGGTGTGACCGTGGTCTGCACGTGGGCTGTGCTGTTCCATGACAGGAAGAGTTATGGAACTGGGGGTTTTTCCCACCAGAATTTGGCTCACCAGCACCCCAGAGCCTCCTGGTGATGGCACCAGGCCCCAGGATGATGTTGCACAGGAAGGTGAAGCTTTCCTTGCACCCTCTCCCAGCTACCCAGTGGAAGGCAAAGGAGCACCACTTACTTCAGCACCCGGAGTTTGTGCAGCACCGTGGAGGGCCAGGCTACCACGTGCCAGGGAGAACTGGGATCTGCTGCTCTCCCAGTGCCATCAGCTGTCCCTGAAAGCAGGCCTGGGTCCAGCAGCCTCTCCTGCAAATCGCACTTCAGGCACACTGGGAGAAGGAGAATGGTTTAGGTCGCTGGAACTGGCAATGTTTAGCACAGGATGTGCTCAAAGCACTTAAAAATTAATGTTTTCTAGCAGCTATTGAGGGAGGGACAACACTAAAGCCTGACACAAAGCATCAACCTGTCCCCAAGTCCCTCTGTGAGACAGCCTTTATTTAAGTGCAGCTCTGGCACAGACTCAGTTTTGAACACAATTTTCTGGGCTATTCAGGACAGAAAAGGCTCCTTTTTACCTTGACCACATGGCTGTAAATTCACATGCCCCTCCAGGCACATTTTTGCTGCGGAATGGAAATTATTGCAGCCTCAGCAAGCCACGGCAGCAAAGCAGCAGCTTTCTAAGCCTGATGACTTCCCAAGTTATCCACTGACCCCACTCAGGTCTCTAAATGGGAGGGAAGATGCCCATAGGACAGCCCTGGGTAACCTTTAAGGCTGAGGGATTTAGGAGCTCCCTGAAGAGGGGAGAGAAAATGAAATACTTAAGGTGTTCTTGGGTGCAGCAGCGTGGCCGAAGCCTCCTGAGGGAAGGAGGAGATGGAGCTGCTCCCTCTCCGTGCCTTGGTCGTGGAGCCACGTTTTAAACAGCATCTCCAGGCTGATGACATTGTCCTCTACAGTTTGCACCTCGATGTCCATTCCCAGGATTGCCATATCTGCAGGAAAAAGAAAAAAAATAAGTGAAAAAGCACCAATATTTTCAGCCATTGAAAAGATTTCTCTGGTTTCTCACACCTAGCAGTTCTTAAAGTGCTGTGCTGGAGGTGCAGACAAATGTGGTGTGATGTAGCAACAACTTTTGGTCATGGAGAAATGTAGGTTGGACGGCAGAGTTAGGTAGGGTGTGAACAAGACAAACCCTTGCAGAAAAAAAAACCCAAACCACCCACAAATAACACCTCAGAAGTGCATCTAAATGAGAAGCTAGCTTGAAGCCCAGCAGATAAATAAAAATAAAATGGGAAAAATAAAATGAAGGGGGGGAAAAATCCATTTGCAAATTGCACAAGACATGCAATATACCCAGCTGTAAACACAGAAGGTACAGTCTGGCAGCACTAATACCTTTACCAAACAGCCAGGATGTGGAAAAGGCTTTCTGAGAAGATGAATAAATAGCAGAAATAGCCTTTTCCCCCCTCCTTGTGTTTACCAGGCCAGCAGGAGGATTAAAAAACAGTGCTACATCCATCTACACTGAGAAATCTTTTTTTTATGCGTTAGTATTTCTAGCTGGCAAAAATGTCACTATGCATTTAAAAAAAACCACCCCAAAACCAAAAAATGACCCCAGAAATTCATTCATTTCTACCTGGCAAATAATCCAGGACTGCTCTAATGACTGTCATGCTTCAGACGCTCTGCAGGACACACTTTTGGGCTGTCCCCACCTCCCAGCCTTGAGGAAGGCACTAGAATCACATCAGTTGTGCCTCTGCAGCAAAGCAGACTCGACTCCCACTCACAACAGGAGATCTTTCACACTGCCCTTGCTGCTAAAAACCTTCCCTTATCACCCCTTCTGACTGTCCCTGGCTGCCAGGACCTTTAATTCCTTTTTTTAAATAGTTCTTTACTTCTTTTTTTCCAGTTGGAAGCTGCTCCTCATGAACAGAGCTGTTCCCACTGCCAGCCCCTCGCCCTGACACTGAGCCTTTCTCCCATTTCCCTGCAGAACGCACCCTTGCAGGATGATCCTGTTTTGGATGCATTCTCTACAGTTTTTGGACTTGGGCTTCTCTCAGGGATGTGCACTGATGGGGGCATTAACAGCTCAGAAGAGAAAGCAGCACAAAATCCACGTAACTGACTTTCACAACCAGCAAAACACAGCTGACAAAGGGAATTATTTGTGTTTTGGGGCTGGTAAATGCTTCAGTTCTTCCCTCAGTAAATATTTTCCTGTTTTTTTTTTTTTTTTTACTTTCTCCTCTGTAATAGGTATTAAACCACTTACACATCTGCAGCTGGCACAAGACATGACAAGTTTAAAAGAAATTCACTGCATTCATTGCTTAGGAAAAACAGGTTGGGATGCCAACATTTCCTGTGCAATGGGAATCAAACTTCCTGCAGAGCAGAGCCCGTGTGGAGAAAGGAGCCCTGGGACTCGCAGGAGATGGGCTGTGGTCACAAAAAAGGCATTGATGCTTTATCTGCAGGGCTGGTTTTTTGTTTTTCCCAAACAGAAATAGCTGGGACCCCGTTACCTCCAGCACATGCAAATATTATAATATAATATTAAATATAAATAGCAAAAGGGCTGGCAAGGCTCAGCTGCTTTCAGGGAGTGTAATGGGGTAGGGGAAGAAAAATAATAATAATAATAATAAATAATAATAATAATTCTCAGGTTAGCAATTAGAGACCAGCCCATCCAAAGGCCAGGCATCCTGTTGGTTACTCCCCCAGATTATTCCCACCTCCAATGTCCTGCTCTCCGTGGGGTTTAGTTAAATCAGTTTGTTCTGATTCTGAAATCAGAATCAGAATCTCAGCTCTTCTGAGATTTGCCAGTGTGGGGGTTTCAAAATATTGAAGTCTTCTCCAGCTGCACTAACCTGGGAATGAGCCTGTGGAGGGGATATCCTGACTGCTCTGGATATTAAAAATGTAAATAGGTTCAAATAACCCCGAAATAAACTAATGGAAGAAATCTCCTCGGTGAAATGGAGCTCTTAATTAGGTGCTGCATCACAACATTTATTTTCTAGTTCAACACAGCAGTAATCTTGCATTTCCTGCATGCTGGATCCTGCAAATTCAATGCTCTTTACTGCAAATTTTATAGTAAAATGGATTTTTTTTGGTCTGAAACAGAAGAAGGGAGCTCCAATGGGTATCATAAACCAGTTGGGCTCACTTTTCCAATTATTTCACCTATTCATCCCCTGTTGCTTCTCTCAGAGAGCAAACAGTTCATCTATGCAGAAAATTAGAATTTTATTACTTGAAATTTCAGTGGCCTTTATATCCACATTTATGTTCCCATTCCATTTACTGGGTGAAAGGGCTACACAAAACTCCACTTTTAAAAATAATCTGGTGGGGTTTTGCATTCCCTAAAGCACCCCTGTGACAGAGAGGCACAGAGCATCTCCTCCTCTGTGGAGCTGAGTCTTCCAGGGCTTCCCTGCAGGATTCCCAGTCCCTACTCTGACAAATTGACCAGAAATTTGCTACTGCAACCACGAAAGAACAGGAACAGCAAGAGACAACACTGCCTGTCCCTCAGTAAAAACAGAAATAACCCCTTTTAATCCTCTCTGCCAGGCTGCACATTGCACAGTGCTGGGAGGAGTTACTTTCGCTGACCAAGCCTCTTAATTAGCTGGTTTTTAGTCTTTCATACTGTTCTTGCTTCCTGCTGCTGCTTTTCTCCATGCTTAGAGTGTGTTCCCCCACAACTCGATGCATTTTTCTCTTCAATCCCCCACACTGAAGCTGCATCACACATGAATTTTAAATAACACCCAGAGCTGAAGTAGCACATGAGGTCTGTAAGCTCTGTAAGCCCCAGAGAAGTGCTGTGCTACAAACTTCCTCCAGGCACAGCAGTTCCCACTGACCTAAGGGACATTAAATGGCCCAAGGGGAAGTGCCAGAGCAAGAACCAGTGGCTGTCGTGCTGCCCGAAGCCACAACTTCCCCAAAACTGCCTTCCACTCACCACTGCTGGGCTCCTCTGCTGCCACACACTGCTCCATGTCCTCGGGCTCCAGGAAATCTCTCTTCAGAACCTCAATGACCTGAATTCTTCGCAGACTCACCAGGTCTACGTCTTGTAGCTTCTTTTCCAGCTGCTTGACCATTCCTCTGCTGGGCTGGCTGGTCAAAATGGTGATCTGAAACACAAATCAGAGCATGCAAGAGCTGCCTCTACCCCAGTTCTCTCTTGAGAGGTGATGATGTTGAGTAGCACTGGTCCCACTATGGAGGGGGAGAAATCTTGCTGAAATAGCTCATCTGTTCAAAAGCAGATTTATAAGCAAATTTTTTTTGAGCTTTGGCTCACATTTAAGCCAACGTGGATTGAGAGGTTCACTGGGGAAACATCGACAGGTTTTGTGCTCTGTGCTTTGCATTTGTGATCAGTGAGCCTCTGTGGGTAAGAAGGGACCTGGACATGAATTTTAGTTCAAATAGACTAAACTTGGCCGTCTCCCTCGAAAGCTGAATGGGAATTTAATCGTTTTTTTAACATATTCAGTCTAACCTAAAGATATTTCCAAAGAGAGCAGCAGTAGGAGTGATTCCTACCACTCAGTTTTGGTCTGATACTGAGAAAAGGAAACAAAAATTCCACTTACTCTGCATAAAAAAATGCTTGTGATGGGGGAAAAAATTGCAATCACTTCAGTATTTGAAGCAAAAAGAGGCCTTTAATAGAAATCTTTTTTTTTTTTTTGGCCTTTTGTAAGGGCAAAACTCTCCTGCCTGTCAGTGATCAGAGCCTGTGCCTGCAGCATGTCTTACATCCCCTTGCAAAGAGAAGTACAATAAAATTGCATAATCTAGAGGAACAAGGATTGCTTAGTGGAGTAAAAACTCCCTACATCCATGGATTAACCTAATTTTGAAGGTAGCTTGTTCCTTCAAGTATACCAGAAAATGTCCTGGATTTTGTTGGGTGTTGAAAAAGCTCTTGTGTCCCAAGTGTGCTCTGTTCATTCCAACCCCCAGCTTTAGAGTTAAAGCACAAATCACCTTTCAAACAGTCAGGAAAAGTATCTCAAAGCCCTAAGAAAAGCAGAAAATCAGGAGAAAGGTTTCCTGGACAGACACTGGGACTAAGCCTCAATTGCAGCCTGATTTACATTGTGACTCTGTCAGACTCTGGAAGGGTTTAAGGACCTAAACAAAGCAGAAAGACTTGGGAAATTTCACTTGTGGGAATCTCAAGTTGTTTTTTATGGCTGGCAGGTGGACCCTGAGCCTGGGAAGTCTGAAATGCAAAACTGTTTGGAGCTGGTATTTTCTGATGCCCAGGGGAAAACACCATTTCTGTGTGCGTGCTTTCCCCTCAGTAACTCCCTGTTCTTTCATGTCAGTTGATACTGCTTCAAAAAATACTTCCTCCTGTGAACCTTGCTCTGCTTTCTGCATTCACACATCTGTTCTTGTGTGTTATTAGCAGCTTCCCTCCCCTTTGTGCAAAAACACACGTTCAGAGCTGAGAACACAGCCACCAAAATCTATCAGATCCTGGGCCAGCGCTGCTGTACATGCAGCTTTCCCTAGATACAGCCCCTTTTCCACAGGAATCTGTCTAGAGGGGTTTAAGGATTTGAAATCTTCCTTCAGGATTTCTGGGCAGTGATCTCTGAAACAGCCAGAGTTCTGAACACCGAAGTTTTTCTGCATCTCCACTGCACATGAGATACACATTTATAAAGCACGACGATGTGGGATGGCTCCCACTCCCTTCCCAGCATTTTCTTACCTCGACAGAGCTATTTGTTGAGCCTCCTGCTGCCGTGTGCCTGCTGTACTGCTTGAACTGCTGCAATCCATCCTGCACAGCTTGCACCACTCCGTTCCCCCCCTGGGGGAAGCAGCCTTCAGCCGGCAGCGAGCGGAGCTCGGAAATGCAGGCTTGAATTCGGGCAAAGTTTTCTTTCACTTGCTGCAAAACAGGGTTCAAGGAGCAGGAAAGGCTGGTAAACCATGTGAAATACCTCTCCATAATGTACAGGCAGGCTGGTGGTCACAGAGATGTCAGCTCACCCGAGCCTTAGCAAGAACTCAGAGCTGAGACAGACCCAGAAGCTAAACTGGGACACTGTGGGCACAGGAAAGATGTTGAGCGAACTCCACCGAATTTATTAAAAGCAACACAAGCCACTGCTGCCAGAAGTCACCTTCCTCACTGAAGAGGCAGCAGGTGAACATTTGACTCGTTTGCTTCAGGTGTGTGGAGCTCTGAGTTGCTGAACCACATCTGAGCTATGGTTTGCAGGGTGAGCTTTCAGTGGGGCTGAGTGGGAAGCTGCAAGGGCTCTGCTCAGTCCTTACTCACTCCCACATTACATTTTTTTGATGCTTTAATGCTGATTTCTTATCCTGTCACCATTTGCTCTCCCCCACAGTTATCTGATTTCTCTGTCTTTGCCCTCCCTGCCCTTTCCAGGGAAGCTCTTTGGACTCTCCTGTTGGGGAGAGCAGAGGGAACAGAGACCATGAACAAGCACCGAGCAAAGATTAAAACCAGGGTAACTGTGTGTGACACTTCCCCATGTACTCTCCCCACCTCTATTTTCAGCTCTGGGGCTTTCCTGACTTCATATGATTTGTCTAATGAGCACCCCTTAACACAGCTCTGAAAAACAGCTTCAGTACAGCAGCTGATGTCTGCTATTGGAATGCTGCACCCAAAAAACCAGCAGAGGGAATACAAAGAATGGCTTGGAAATTATTAAAATAATTGTGAAAATGTTTTGCAGTGAAACTTGTAATTTGTTCTTGATTCGCCAGCCAGAACAGAGCAGGGACCTGCTTCTATTTAGAGGAAGAAAGGATAAAATACAAGCAGGTTCTTCAATCTAGCCAGAAGAGTAAATACATCAAGAAATCCCTGGAAGATAAAGCAAATAAATGAAAATTAGAGACCAGGTGCAAGCTTCAAAATGACAATTATTAACCAGTGGATGAAATTATCAAGAGAAGTACTTGATTACCCATCTTGTTTTATCTTCAGATCAAAACTAGAAGGCTTTCTGGAAGGAAGCTTTAATGAGATAGGGGTACTTCAGTGAAACAGAATAGCCTGTGACATGAAGAAAGCCAAACACTGATCTGAGGGCTCCTCTGTCTTTAAAAACTGTGACCATCAAAATGAGGAATTGTTGTTTAAATAAAAAAGACAGCTGATCAGGAGCAGCAGTCATAAGATTATCCTCGTCACGTTATCTATAACCTTTTCTACAAAATAAACACCACCACTGATCTTCTTGCAAATCCCATTTGCTAATTTACTCCTGACCTCTGATTTTTTACTTTTCCCAGGTGAAGACTTGACAAAACTTTTCAGAACCTGTGCTGTATAAAGTGGAAGGGTTAATCCTGTGCATTCACACTGAAGTGTAAATGAGAGTGCTCCGGGTGATTGTTTCCAACAGGATGACTTCAAAAATTCTTGTGAACTTTGAGATGCGTATTTGTATCCCTACACTATTACTTCAGAGCTGCTGCTCATTCTCCATCTACATTTATTCCTCTGCAGAGCCCTAAATGAGGGCAATGTTTGTTCTTAATGGCTTAGATCTCTATATTTAAACCCTGTGTGGATGTGGCACTTAGGAACACGGTTTAGTGGCAGACTTGGCAGTGCTGGGTTTCGAGTTGGATTTAGTCTTAGAGGGCTTTTCCAGATATATCTGTGATTCTTTTCAGGATATTTCTCAAATTCAGCAGAGATATTTTAACTCTGCACCTTTCCCCTTCAACATCTACAACCTCTCACACATTGGTAATATTTGTTCAGTGTCCAAATTATTACAGCTTGAGCTGTAATTTTGACAGAGAAGCAGTACAGCACCAAGCAGCATGTGAAAGGTGCGACAGGTGCTCCAAAACAGGTATTTTAGGAAGGAACAGCACCAAACCTAATTTATCAGATAATTTTAACATCATATAAAAAATGACACTCCTCCTTTTAAACTTCATCCTCTCAGAAAATTCACCTCTTTGTGAGGTCTCTGAAACCATCGTTCTGAGAAGGGTTGATACTTAGATATAAATTTGAATACAGACTTTTAGATGGAAATTTAGCTACAAATCCTAACTTTTCTTTTTCTCCTGAGCAGCAGCACAGCCTGGGCCATACCGTGAAGGGCAGCAGACACTCCTGCTGGGGCTGCACCACGTAGAGGCTGAGCAGGGGCACACGGCAGGGCCCTGCCAGGCCACACGCCAGGCACAGGACGTTCTCCAGAGCCTCGGCGAGCAGGGAGCAAGTGTTGCCCCAGGAAGGGGAGGTGACATCCACCACCAGGATGCGGGATGGCTGCTGGCTGGGGGGTTTAGCAGCTGGAAAAATTCTCCGTGTTTCTGAGGGTAATTTTCTGGAATTCATGGCTTCTGCACGTGGGTGTTACGTGCCCGGTGATGCACCTGAACGGGAGAAATAAATAAATATAGAACAACTATGAGTGAGGCTCTCCCTTTCCCATTCACTTGAAAGCACAGCTCAGTAATAATTTAGGCTCCTACATCCTTTTTCTCCAAACCAGTTGTTGTCCATACTCTCATAAACCCACAGGAGGAAAAGGGAAAATGCATGTGGTCAGGAAACAAAGTGTTTTCACTAAGGAAAAACGTGGCAGAGAGGCTCTTAGAGGTGCAGTTTCACATGTTGGCAGCACGGAGCTGAGGTGATGCCCCAGCCTGGCTCTGGTGCACCCAGCAGCTGCTGGAAAGCAAAGCTGGGAACTCCACCTCCTAATTCTGCACTGGCCAGGAGGTTGCACCCAAACCCTGGGGACAGCAGTCCCTGCTCCTTCATCTCCAGCTGCTGTAGCCAAAAAAGGGCAGCAGGATGCAGCAAGAAAACCCTGCATATCCATGAATTTTACTTTGCGGGTGTGGAGAGCCAGCCCTTGTCCTTCAGAGTGTCAAACACCTGGGATGAGCTCCTTCACAGACCTTGAATATGAGATTTGTTCCCCCCATAATCTCCCTTCAACCCAAAGCACAAGAGCCAGCATTCTCCTGTTAAAAAAATTCTCTTTTACTTTCTGGGCAAAGAGCTTTTCTAAAATCCTCTCTTCACTAAATCCATGCCAAACCTTCAGTGCTGTTTCTAAAGATAGAGGAAATGCTTCAAAAAAGAGAAGTGTTGGTGTAACTGCACATACCTTCTCGATATGAACTAGGATAATTTTTTCCTTCCTACAGCTTTCTTCCCAGCAGAATCAGTAAAAGTTTGAAGCAGCCCTGCATTCACACAGCTGGGCTCTGGTCAGAACCCAGGCCTGTCACTTGTGTGTTATGTTCAGCTCACACAAACAGCTCTTTTATGGTCACCAAGGAGACAAGATACTGCATTTCCTACAGCCTCCAGCACTTGGGGGGTAAGAATTTCTGCAAGGCTTGGGAAGAGCAAGAAATGAGTTCTTATCTGGCTGAAGAATCAGCAGAAAAAAATCTGAATTTCTAGGATTCCTTAGGATGCCTGTAGTGCAGGCAAAACAGAGTGATCCCAGCCTGAATTTCAGAACTGGGGTGAACACTTCAGAGAAAATGGTTGAAAAGGTTTCACTGGTGAAAATGTCATAAATACAGATATAGATCATGTAGGTATCTTGCTTTGATTAGTCCTCTGATATAATCTGATTGTCAAATGAAAAACTGCCAGATACCACTTTAATCAGTGTCTCTCCTGGAGCTTTTCAATTTACAGCAGAGTTTACTCAATTACATCACTGAATCTGGGAAAGGACTTGTCTGTCGGAATTTTTTGTGATGAGGCTTCAATCCTACTGAACTCTGCAAGCCCCCAGAGCTTTCTCAGGCGAGGAAACAAAACCCATCCTGTCAGAAATCCACAAGAGCTGGGCCTTAGCATTGGTTTCAGAGAGGAAAATGAGCTTTGATGCTGAAGCAGACACAGTTTTCCTAATTATGAAGGAATTCTCTCATTTTTGGCACTCTATAAGACTACGTTTATTTTAAACTGGTTTTGTTAAAATAGATCCCTCATCGGCTCTTTAACAACTGAATTTCATTTCTTCATAATTGTGCTGTCTTAATTAATCTCTGCTTAGCAATATTAATATGATTTATACACAGCACTCCGTACAATATTTGACAATATTTGACCTCTTTTATAGCCCCCCCTGGGCTCTGGTGAGGCTGGAGAACTGAGGAACTCTGTGGAAGTGGTTGCTGTGGTGAAATGACATCTTCATTTAGGCATTGGGTGGACTGACAGAGCCCATCCCGAGGGATCCCACCACAATTCCGTGAGAATTGTGTAAACTGCAAGTCCTGGCAGCTGATTTGACATGAAGTGATTGCTCAATAAAACAGAACTCCCCAGGTGTCAGGGCTGGTGATGTGCATTTTGCTCAATGCAAGGAGACACAAATTCTGCAGAACTAGAAAGGGGCAGAAATAAAATTTCTTTATCGTGAGTGATTTGTGGCTGCTGAGGACATTCTGCATTTGCACATCATCCTACAAGCTTAGTTTGTTATAAAAAAACACTATTAAATAATATCCAAGTCTAAAAAGGTGTAGCACCAAAGCCACTGGTTAGAGAGGATTAAGGATAATTGGTTTTAAACAGTGCCATTTTCAGACTAAGCTTCAAAACCCTGGGAAAAAGGAATATTCTCATGTGGCAAACAGATCAAGCTGCATAAATAAGTGGGTTTACTGGAGAATAAACTGGCTGTGCAGTGTGGATGGGCTCTGGTGTGAATCCTTTTGTCCACCTAGCCTAGAAAGGAAAGTATTTATTTGAAAAGTTCAGGATGAACAGAAGAATTAAAACGAAAAAGCAAAAGCGTGTGCGTAAAATCAAACTACTGAAAACAAGATTATTGAAGACCCTACATAATAGAAGATATTACGTGTTACTCTATTCATCAGTGCTATAATCAATCACAAATACATGGCTCTAGGCTACTGCTTTTATTGACATAAAAGCATCAAATCTTAGTGAGAATCGTCACTTTATATTAGTGTTAAAATCCCTCATTATAACCTTTATAGGGTTGGGGTTTTTTCTTCTGTAACATTATGGGAGTTTAGAAAAAGGCATTTTAAGTCTGAATCATTAAAAATTATTGTAAAACCCTTTCAACCCGTGCGTGGACAGAGCAGCAGAGCAAGGATGAGCTCTGGCAGAATTCCCAGGTGCTCCCATGGAACAGCAGCCAACTCAAACCCCACCACGAGAGCTGTGTTATCAGGGTGCTTGAGTGACAGGCTGGAACTGCCAGAATTAAACTTTATAGGAACTGTAATAACTCTGTGATGAGATTACGGCCACGGCTAATGAAGCCTCACGGGGCTGGTGCTCCATCTTCCCTGGCATCTTGATTAAGAATCCAGGATGACACCACGTCGACACACACACACTAACCTGATAGAAACACAAATAATTCATGGGCCCAGAACGTGCTGCAGGCAGGGAATGGCCACTGAGGCTGCACGGAAAATCCTGGGATACACCCACACGCTGGAGCAGACTGGAATTGTCCTCCAGGGCCCTGCATTCCGATGGCTCCTGCAGCCTGAGCTCCTCCTACCCTGGATGGGACCTCAGAGCCTGAAGTTTCAATCTTACTGCAACATTTTCATATTCAAATTTCCTGTACTGTTCTGGGTTTTTTTTAAAGAAGATTTAGGCAGCAACACCCCTTCACTGGTGGCTGGATCCTGGGAGCAAGGGAAAGCAGTACTTGTCCCACAGGAGATCCTGTGGCACGTCCCACCTGGAACACCCAGGTGGCTCTGGCTGTTGAGGGCTCTGCAGGGACTGGGAGAGTTCTACTGGGCTGTCCTTGGACTGGGACAGCTCAACTGGGCTGTACAGGGACTGGGACAGCTGGACAGGGACTGGGATACCTGTACTGGACTGTGCAGGGACTGGGACACCTGTACTGGGTTGTTTGGGGACAAATACAGCTGTACTGGGCTGTACTGGGACTGTGACAGCCATGTGTGCCTGAAGGGTGCCCAAGCCACCAAGGGGTGTCAGGGCAAACCAGCAGCTTTGCTGGACTCCCTCACATCCCGTCTTGAGTTCTCCAGGCATCATTCCTTGCTGCCAGGGTATTTTCCCTGCCCTGGTCACTGTGGCAGGGATGTATGAGGAGGGAAGCACAAGGTCCAGTTTTGTTCCCCCAACCTGGGGCCTTGATGGAGCATTTTGGTGCTGCAATGAAAGCAAAACCAGGAGTAAACCCCTCTGCCTGATCTCTGTATTTTAAGGTGCACCTTCCACCTCTGAATTGGGGTTTTTCCCACATTTTCCTTCAAGTTTGCTCCACATTAACAGAGCCCGAGGCCGCTCTTCTTGGATGCCTCAATTCCCTTTACCAGGGGAAGTAAGGACTAATTATTAACATTCCACGGAAGCACGGGTTTATGTTTTTCACCTCTCAACTCCCAAACACCCTGGAGAAGCCTTCCTCTGAGGAATTTGGGAAGAAAGCTCCTCTTCCCGCTGCCGTGTCCGCGGCTGGGGCCGGGCCCCGCCCGGTGCCGCTCCCCCCGCAGCCGGCGGCGCTCCCCGATCCCGGCTGACCCCGGAGCTGTTCCCAGGGGAATGCCGCGATCCCGGCCCGGACCCACCTGGGCGGGGCGATTTTCCCGGTCCTGTCCCGAATCCCGGGCGGATCCCGGGCGGATCCCGGGCGGATCCCGGGCGGATCCCGGGCGGATCCCGGGCGGATCCCGGGCGGCCGCGCATGCGCAGCGAGCGCTGCCCGCAATCCCGGGGCTGGGATGCTCGGGAAAACGGGAATCGCTCTGCTTCCCCAAACCTGCGCTTTGTCACCCTCCCATCGCGTCCGGCACTGCTTGAATTATTGTTACTTCGACCATTCAACCACGCAAACGTTAATTTTGCTCAAATTAACCCCGGCAAGCCTCAATTAACAAAGGCAAAGGGAGCTGGAAGATTGGATATCTGGGATTGTAAATTTGTGGCCTTTCAAGGACGTTGGAGGAACCAGAAGATGCAGAGGGGATTAAGGGCTGGAAAGTTGGAAAGATGATTAAAGGGCTAAAGAATGTGGGCCAGATGAGAGCGGGAAGTCATTGACTAATAGGGATAGAATGCTAATTAATGAAGAGAATTACGTGATTAAGGACCAATGGGCATCAGTGGGGCCAGTGCAGCTGGCCAGAGGTCCTTTCTAACTGTGTGACAGCCCAAAAATCCCTCCTTGAAGGATAACTGTGTATTTTGGAGATAAGAATTTCATGGAATCAGCTCGCATCTGTGCCAGTTCAGTGAATGCAAAAAGAAATCCAGGACTTTTCTAGAGGGAGTATTTTTACTGGACATATGTAAACACAGGGAGTATTTTCACTCCATGGGTGTAATCAAAGGTACTTCTTTTTACTATAAAATGAGTTATTTGGGTTGTTTTTTCCAGTTTACTCTTTACATTTTCACTCTTGACTTCCAGCTCTGTAGTGGCATGAGGGAAGGGATGAGTAGGAAATCAAACGGAGCAGGTGGGCCCTCACAAAAAGGGAGTTTACAGCCCCAAAAATGCCTGAAAACTCACAGAATGTGTGTGTGTGTGTAAATACTAAAACCTTTAAAGCTGCTCGTTTTTATACATATTGATAAAATGAATATAGATAAAAATTGATTTCAAAACAAACTCCCGTGTCTGTTATCTAATACACAGGATTTTAGGATATAAGAAAGCTCTGGCTATAGAACCATAGGGTTTGAAAGAGCAAATTTAACTTCTGTGTTTCTAAATTAAAAGAATAAAAGGCTTGAAAAGGTAGGAAAAGGGGAAGTCCGATACTTGAGTCGCTGCTGCCACCGCGTGGTGAAAACGAGGAACTGCAGCCCCCAAGTGACTCAGTGGCACTGCAACCAAAAAAACCCCAAACCCACACGAAAACCCCCCAAAACCTAACAAAAACCGAACCGAACCAAACCAAAATCCGCCAAAATCTCCCCAAAAAGCCGCACGGGCAGTGACTCGAGTGAAGCCCCAGTGAAGGTGGAACAAAGCGAGCGGCGCATGCGCAGTGGCGCTTCCCGCTCGGTGCCGCCGCCCTGTGGGGAACGCCCGGTTCTGCGAGTCGGCCTCGCCTCCCGCCTCTCGGGTTTTTTTAGGGCATAAAATGAACGTTTTGGGGGTAAAAACTGAGTTAATCTGCGCCGGAGAAAATGAAGATTTTGAGGTAAAATTGAGGTGATTAATAGGTGATGTTTTGGGGGTAGAGTTGGGGTTATCTGTAGTGGACGGGTAGGGAAAGTTTGAGGGATAAAACCTGTAAGGGACGGGATGAAGATTTTTGTGGGGGGGGAATGTGAGGTAAACTATAGGGGATAGTGAGCATTTTGGGTTTAAAATCTGAGGCAATGTATAGGGGACAGGCATCAGTGAACTGGTCAGGGAGACGGGGTGGCATTTGGACAGAGATTGAAATCTAGAAATATACCGATACTAATTTTTTAATATATATATTTATTTAAGCAAAGCATCTGAAAACACTCCACAGAAGGCTACGAAACCTGGGTACTCTGGAAGTCAGGAGTAATTATGACTTTATCTCCTGGTTCCGCAGTTAGGAAATTGCTCAGGTGTACCCTGATGAATTTTTTTATATCCTTCAGCTCTCCAGATCGAAGTAAAAGCACCATTCCTTTCCCTCCCTTCCATAATTCCAGGGTCAGTATTATGGCTGGCTAATCAGCCTCTGGAATTTGCAGAGGGAATGCTGCCTGGAGTGTGGTCCCAGAATTCGAGCAAAGTTTTTTGTGAGCTTCATGCAGCTCGTGGTTTCTGCTGCCTGACAAAAAATCCTGGGAACTGCGCTGGAATATCTGGAGAAAAATACAACACGAAAGGATAAATGGATGGCAGAAATGAGACAGGGTGGAACAGTCCCGTGACGGCTTGGCTTTGAAAAAAGCACAAATTACCACTGGGAATTGCAGCCCCTGGCTCCCGCAGTTCCCTCTCCGGCCGCGGTTTTCCGAGCAAGGAAATTCCTGCAATTCCCAGGTTTTCCAGCCAGCGTCACTCCTGGGTCAGGCAGAGCCCTTCCGACCGTGAGGGGATCCAGGAGGTGTTTCTGGCTCTGTGGAAGGGCAGAGGGAGTTAGTTTTTATAAACTTTACAAATCCCAAACTTTTTTTTTTTTAAAATTTTTATTTTTATTTTTTATTTTCCCCCTTTATTCCCTTTCCCTGCTGCTCTGAGGCGTGTTTGTGATGTGCTGGGTTCCCTGCTCTGCTCTTGTGCTGTGTCCTTATCATGTCAGATCCCACGAGTGAGCTCCTGGAGCACTCAAAAAAGGGCAAAACTTCTTTTTATAGCTCAGAGGAAGAAACTTCGTGTTCCATCCTTAGTGATTTCCCATGGCGAACTCGCTAAAGTAAATTGTAGATAGTGTTTATTTGTCCTCGTCCAGAGGCATTCTGTGAAAAAATGGTTTGGAAGATGTTCCCTGTCTTGGATCTCCAGCTGAACTGGGAACTCGGTTACCTCTGGAAGGACAAACTTCTGCTCTTAATCCCAGCCATCCACTCAGAACAGCCGCAATTGTGCAGAGCCAAATTTGATTTTCAGATCCTCCGGGACCCACGCAGGGCTGGCACGGAGGAAAAGTGTTTGTTTTACAAGTGCCCAGCAAAAAAAATGATTAATGAGGGGCTCTGCATTGCAAGAGCCCTGTGAGCACATGGGCTCAAATTACTCAAACCCATAATATTTTTGCTTTTAAAATTAGCCCCTTTATGGATTACAGAAAAGGAAATGATTGGCATTGACAGCTGATTGTTTTAAATGGAGTGTGAAAAAAAAAGTCACTAAAAATACACCTGGAGTTCACCATTCCACAGTGCTGACTCTGGTCAAGGTTTGAAATGCTGTTAGCAATGGCTTGTTTTGCCCAAAATTCATCATTTTCGAGGTATTGCCCTGTCTTACTCTGAAGTAATTATGGTTCCTGGGCACTTGCAGATGTTTTGAAGATGCACCATTTTAAACTTTATTCTAGAGATGGGGCATCCTTGAAACCTGACTCCATGAAGAGTTCGAGATGAGGTTTGACAATCCAGGACAAGGAAGCACAAATTGCTGCCTTTTCATGAACAAATTGGTTTAAACACAGAATATTAAACAAAAAATCCCCAAATCAATCTTATTTTTAAGAGAAATCTCTGCATTTCTGCTGGAAAGTGGCCATGCTGGAAAGGGTTGGTCACTCCTGGATTTGGGCACTTCTGGTTTAGCTTTAGGTGATGGGAGCTTGTCCCTTGCAGAGGTGAAAAGAACTTTTTTTAATGCCTTGGTCGAAGTGACCCAGCTCAGTTTGGAACCATCTCTTTTTGTTTCCTTGGAAGCTCCTTGGGAGTATTACAGCTCCTCTTAGCTGTGACTTTTTTTGAGAATTCCTCCCCTTTTCCTTTTCCTTTTCCTTTTCCTTTTCCTTTTCCTTTTCCTTTTCCTTTTCCTTTTCCTTTTCCTTTTCCTTTTCCTTTTCCTTTTCCTTTTCCTTTCCCTTTCCCTTTCCCTTTCCCTTTTCCTTTCCCTTTTCCTTTCCCTTTTCCCTTTTCCCTTTCCCTTTCTCTTCAAAATTGTGTGGGTGTTGTTGAAGGAACAGTGTTGGAGGGCACAGGAAATTTCATGGAATGGAATGAAATGAATTTAAATGAAATTTGATGAAATGAAATTTCAAAATTTTGTTTCATGACAGGAAATTTCATTTCGCTTCATGGAATTAAACGCAAGGAAATTTTGTGGAATGAAATTAAATGAAATTTCAAAATTTCCCTTCATGAACGGAAATATCATTTTGTTTTATGGAATGAAATGAAATGAAAAGCAGTTTAATGAAATGAAATTAAATTTTGTGGAATGAAATGATATGAAATGAAATAAAATTTTAAGTTTATTTTTAGTTCATGAAATGGGAACGAAATTGCATGGAATGAAGGGAAGTGAAACGGAATTTCATGGATTGAAATGAAACTTTTTGGAATGAAATGGAGTGAAATGAAATTTTACGGAATGAAATGAAATTCTGAAATGGAGCGGCACTGCTTCTGCCTGAAGGTGAGGGCTGAGTTTAAACTTTCAGTTTAAGTCTGAGTTTAAACTGCCAGAGGGCAGAGTTAGATGGGATATTGGGGAGAAATTGTTCCCTGTGAGGGTGGGGAGGCCCTGGCACAGGGTGCCCAGAGCAGCTGTGGCTGCCCCTGGATCCCTGGAAGTGTCCAAGGCCCGGTTGGATGGAGCTTGGAGCACCCTGGGATAGTGGGAGGTGTCCCTGCCCATGGCAGGGGGTGGAATTGTTGGGATTTAAGGTCCCTTCCATCCCAAACTGTTCCCTGATTCTCTGGTGTGTTCGTGCTTCCCTGCCCAAGTGATTTCATTATCCCTGTCGCTAATTAAGATGCTGTTTGTGTCAGTTTGTGCTCAGCCACAGCCAATTCACCTTTATGGATTGGTTCTCCCCTCGTTTTTGTGCCTGGCTAACCCAGGACAGCTCTGATCCCATTAACTTCATGCTCCATGTACCTGGAGAAGATAATGAAATTACACCACGGGATTTAACCCGCCCAGCATTAAACGCTGGGAACTGCAGCTCTTCCTGGTGGAGGAACCAGGAGACGAACAAAAAACAAACAGGAAAATAAAGATATTAAGCAGGCAGCACATTCCTGATGGAGCCTGGCTTAAGGGTAACGCTGTGGACGAATATAACTAGAAATATCCCCGTGCCAAATCAGTGTTTGTGCAAATAAATCACAAATTCCCTTTTCCACTGGAATATCAACATCTGTGGTTGTCCTGGGCTGTGCCTGGTGCCCACCCCGTGCCTTCCAGTGGGTGACATTCATGGATGTATTTGGAGAAGCAGTGACTTCTTTCCTCCCTCCCCTAGAGACAGAGTTCCAGGTGAGAGCAGGATCCCTAAAAGAGCAGGACTGGTTTTGTTCAGTGCTGGACTCCTCTGAGACGAGGACTTTGCACACTCCAGTGCTTTGCAATTTGCCATGGAGAGAAACTCTGGCTCTCCTCCCACGGGAGGAGCCCAGGAGCTCCCGGGCAGTGCTTTGTGCAGCATGTGCAGCCTCTGACCCTAATCAGGATCGTGATTTACGGGATCATGCAAGTCCCCTGATTTACTGAGCATCTGTCTGGCAGCTCCTGACAGACCCTGCAGTTCAGGCCTGGCTTCCCTCCCGTTCCCTTCACACAGGATTTACCAGGCTGGGGTGAGCTGGCTCTAGTAAAGGGGCACAGGGTCTTGAAATCACAGTCAAACATATTGGATGGATGGATGGATGGATGGATGGATGGATGGATGGATGGATGGATGGATGGATGGATGGATGGATTCCCTCACTGCCTCCCCGGGCTCTTGTGGTTGTCCCAAATTCATGCCTTTAAGAGCAATGCTCATCAAATAACAAACGGTGTCTCCACGTGGATGTAATTAAAATCCAAGCATGAACACACAATTACTTGAAACTCGTTCCTTCAGCTTCCAAACCCCACGAGGCCCAGCCTTCGGGTCGGAGTTTAAATGCTGATTCACTGTGTCTTGAGTGCCTGGCAGGTTGTTATTAATTTTAATGACTTCTGTTTCCCTGTGGGAGGCCTGCACTGGTGCTGGCAGTGGTGATTGCGGCCTGCAGCAGTCTGGCTGTAACTGGCGTGCAGATCCTGGCAGCTGAGCAGGAGAGAAATGCACGGACAGATGACAAAAACCAAGCAAGAGAACTGTCTGAGCCTACAGAGGAAGCAGCTCTGTGAATCCCTTCTCTGTGAGTCCAACAGGGACCAAACCTCCCCTCCCAGGTTGCTCCAAGCCCTGTCCAACCTGGCCCTGAGCATTTCCAGAGATGGGGCATCCCTGTATTTTTCTGTGCATGTTTCAGAGAAAGGGCCTGAGCAAGGGCCTCCTGGGTAAAATAAACCCCCAGGTCGATTCTTTTGGATCACCAGTGTTGTTTTTATCCCTTCCTGTCGGTCCTGACAGCTGGGAGAAGGAGGGATCCCACAGGCCATGATGGAGCAATGGCTCCTTGTTACTAAACACTGCACCTAAAGCTTCCCCTCCAGGTTTGTGGCTCCTCATTTAGGTCAGAAATGCCATTTCTCCTGCAGCTTTCATGCAGCTGGAGACTCCCGTTAGAAATGTTGTGGTTGCTCCCAGAGATTCTGGGATAATACCAGGACCTGGAATAGGGGAATTCCTGTTGCAGGCATGAGGCAACCCTGCATGGCCCTTCCAGGACAGAGAGCCCCCTCAGCTCTGGTCACAGGGCTCCTTTCTGCCTCTGGCTGCATCCCCTGCTGCAGCTGAAAGCAAATTCCAGGTTTTGCTTGGATGTAGAGGAAAGGGACAGCAGGAGCCAGCAAAGCTCTGCAGACCCACAGGAAGAACCTGCTGTAATTAAAACCAGGACCAGGGAGGTGATATTTGCTACTTCCCCAGCTCAGCAACAGCCACAGGAGGCAAAGCAACAGCCACGATATGTTTTTTCCTTTAGCTTTCCACCTTTTTTGTGGATTTGCTGCCTCCTGGTGCCAGTGGAGTAAGGAGCTGGAGCAGCACAGCTCTGACAACGAAGGCGTGAGAGATGGAAGCCTCAGCGCATGACCCATCACACATCCAGCCTCAAATATTTTATGTTATTTGATAGCAAATTTGGGACATTGATGCTTTTAGAAACCAGGAGCTTGCCCACCTCTGCACAGACAGGTGCCCCGACAGAGAAAGGACTTTGTTAAAAATTCAGGGAGTGAGAGGTGAAAACCTTCCTGGGGCAGAGCAAAACCTGAGCAAGGTTTTCTCAGGTGTGTAAATATATCTGAGTGTCATTTCAGTTAATAATGACGTGATTTATTTAATCATGGAATATCCTGAGTTGGAAGGGACCCCCCAGGATCATCCAGTCCAACTCCTGGCCCTGCACAGACACCCCAACAACCCCAGCCTGGGCATCCCTGCGAGCAGTGTCCAAATGCTCCTGGAGCTCTGGCAGCCTTGGAAATGTGCCCATTCCCTGGGGAGCCTGGGCAGTGCCCCAGGACCCTTTGGGGGAAGAACCTTTCCCTGATATCCGACCTAAACCTGACACAGCTCCAGCTGTTCCCTCAGGAATGTTAATTCCAGAAACCTTCTGTAGATCATTTTGGGAGAAAATAGACCCAGCTCAAGTGAAAATTTGCACATGCAATGGGCACTCGGCTCTCACCCTGCTGAGTTGTCATCTGTGCTTTCCTGTGCTTCGGCTGAAGCTTCTTCAGATCATAAACGTGGTCAAGAAATGGCTGATGACCAGCTCTAAACCTCCTGATATTTCAAAGGTGCATCCCCCCGCGGTGCGGGGTTTGTACTTGATGTTTATGTTCATTCTTGGAAATAATTTTTCCTGTTTGGGTTTCTCT
>VYXC01010090.1:30434-42232 GCA_013397175.1 Platysteira castanea
TTTTTTAATCCAGTGAGAGTTTTCTAACTGCTTTTGAGTCCCAGGAGGAACAGGGTGATGCTCTTTGTGGCTGTTTGATTGCAGGAAGATTTACACTGCAATTGCAGCTCTACCAACCTGCCCCCGGACAGTTTAAACTCATCTGCATCAACATCTTTAAAATAGGGCTGGTGGGTCTTCTTTGCATCTGATGATGGGATAAGTGAAGTGGGATGTCAGGAGTGAAACCCCAAACCCTCCACCCCCGTGCTCTGCCTGAGCTCCCTACCAGCGAGATCTTCCAACAGGAAACCAGAAAGAACAGATATTTGGAAGAAATATTTTATGATGAGGGTGGGGAGGCCCTGGCACAGTTATTCCCAGAGAAGCTGTGGCTGCTGCATCCCTGGAAGTGTCCAAGGCCAGGTTGGATGGGACTTGGAGCACCCTGGGATAGCAGAAGGTGTCCCTGCCCATGGCAAGAGGTTGGAATAGATGTTTTTTAAGGTCTCTTCAAACCATTCCACGATTCTATGATTCTGACTGTAAAAACACCCCTTCTGACAAAGGAAAATAGGAATTTTCCTGTATTTCCTTTCCAAGATTTGGCACCCTCTGCCTTCAGAGCGGCTCAGTGCCGGGAGGCGGCGGCAGGAGCCGCCTCGGGAGCGCTCGCTAATGAGATCAGTGGTTTGTTTTCATTTAATGGGCTGCCAGAGGCCCCGGTGTAAAACCCCAGCCCCTTTGTTTCAGCTGTAAATTGCCATTTAACTTGACAGCGCCGCTCCCATTGTTCCCGGTGTAAAGATGGAGCAAGGTAAAGGACGAGATGAAAAGCTCGGGGTGACACAAGGGAGAAAAGGCAGACGGGGTCAAAGTCAAGGTCAGAGACGGGAGATTCCCCACGCCCTTCTCTCGACAATAGGGCAATTTATTTCTGTTCCCTCGGTGGAAGACACTTTTATATCCTAATTTTAGCTTCCTTTAAGCTGGTAAACAGGGAATATTGATGGCGCTGGCAAGAGGAGGAATCGCGTTCACACCACCCCCGTCTGCAGATGCTTTCAATCCGATGTACAATCCCGCTTCCTCACGCTATGACTTTTACAGTTGGGAAAACCAGCAGCAATGGAATCTTATTTTGCATCCCCAGACCTCGCCTTGTTTTATTGTGTTGCCAGCACAACACAGAGGAGCAGCAGAAAAATGAAGAGAGCATCAACGCGAGGGGCTTTGTGGACGTTCCTGCAGATGCTCTCCCAGCGATTATCCCGCAGCTTCACCCCTCCTCCTTTTTTTAGCTCTTGTCTCGCTTTTACGCAGTGCCTTCCTCTGCACAAAGCCCTCTTCGACTCCAAATCTCTCCCAGCTGGTCGGGGAAGAGTTTGTGACCATTGTCCCCAGCTCTGGCAGCGTCGCGGCCGTGCCAGGCGAGCGCCACGCTCCTCCTGCCCCTCGCCCAGCGCTCTTCAGAGAACACAGAATATTTCACAGATATTTCGCAGGCAGCAATTTGGGCATTTTCTTGACTCTGGCGCAAGAATGGATCATTTCTAATTATCTGGGATTGGGAATGAAGTGTCCATTTTTGTGCAGGGAGACGGCAGATTCCCTTTTTTTTTTTTTTAATGATCTAGGAAAATAGCTTTTCCTTTGTCTCCCACAGAACAAAGAAACGTGAACACAGCATTTAAACAGCGAGGGCTGTGATGGGCTGAGCCCATCCCCAGGGTGAAGGCGCTGCCTTTAATGGGGTTACACGCAGCAGAAATAAATTTGGCCGGGAGTCTGTAATCACTGCTTGAATTAATGGCAAAAAGGGGGTTCTTTGGAGCAGGCTGAATAGCCCAGCTGCAGCAATTATCTCGTCACTCATCGGAATGACGACGAAATTAGTTCCAGATATAAAACCGGGCAGCGGAGGCGAGACACCCACTGGGGATTTATTTCCCAGTTAAGGACGCTGGAGGTTGCCTTTCCATCCGTGACACCCACGGGGGATTTATTTCCCAGTTAATGACACTGGAGGATGCCTTTCCATCCATGCTGGTGCCACATGATCGTGGCTCGCCAGGGGTTCACGAGAAACAGGGACCTGGACATCAGTTTGTGCAATTTCATTCCTTTCTTCAGGGATTTGCCAAAGTTTTGTCCCAAATCACCTCCCTGTTCCCCAGTTCCTGCCTTTAAAAGTTCCCAGTGTGGCTGAGCCCCGTCGTGGTCATAGCTGGGGATGCAGGGAGCAGCATCCTCACACCTACAGTGATTTACACAGATATTTATTCATCTCTTGGGAACCCACATCTCTCTTGGGGTTTCTGCGTGGGTGATTTGGTTCTTGGGAAAGCCAAACACGAGACTTTTTGGCTGGACATGCCCCAGCCACATGTGCTGGCCCCCAGAAACCCCCTGTGTGCTGGGCTGATCCCCCAGTGTGGGCAGCAAGGGAGGGGAGGGATTCTGCCCCTCTGCCCTGCTCAGGTGAGACCCCACCTGCAGAGCTGCCCCAGCCCTGGGTCCAGCATCAGGAGGATGTGGAGCTGCTGGAGAGAGTCCAGAGGAGGCCACGGAGATGCTCCAAGAACTGAAGCCCCTCTTGCTCTGGAGCCAGGCTGGGAGAGCTGGGAATGTTCACCTCCAGGGGCTAAAGGGGCTCCAGGAGAGCTGGAGAGGGACTGGGGACAAGGGATGGAGGGACAGGACACAGGGAATGGCTTCCCACTGCCAGAGGGCAGGGGTAGATTGATGGTAGGGAGAAATTCTTCCCTCTGAGGGTGGTGAGGCCCTGGCACACTGGACCATCCCATCCCACCCCCTGCCATGGGCAGGGACACCTCCCACTGTCCCAGGGTGCTCCAAGCCCCATCCAGCCTGGCCTTGGACACTTCCTGGGCTGGGGAATCCACAGCCTCTCTGGGAATAACCTGACTATCTGCCATGTTCAGTACGTGCATAAGCAGCTCCAAGCCTAAAATAAGTGATAAAAGTAATAAGTAATAAAAGCATTCCCTGTTTTGGGGGACTTCAGCTGGTGCACCCACGCTGGCAGGTTGCATTGGATGGTGGTCAAAGAGAGACTGGCACATTAAGTTTGTGTTTTCATTTGAAATATCTGCAGGAAGGACATTTTTTTATAATAGCCTCAGTTGACTCACTGCACTCTCCCACTGAGGGAAGTTCATACGACGCTGGGAAGAAAAGCCCGTGATTTATTTAAAGAGGGCTTTTTTCTCCTTCTCCTCCTGGTACTTGGAGGCACGCAGAGCTTTGACCTAAATGAAAGCCGTGATTGCACTTTGGCTTGTGTGCCCTGCATCCCTCTGTGAGCAGCTACCAGGCACCACTTTCTGCATTGTGAGCCCCATAAATAACCCAGCTGCTGCTGCCGGGTGTCACACAGGACCTCCAGGAAAGGGCTGACACTGCTGCCTCCCCGAGGAAAGCTGGCAAATGTGGACCTCAGCGGTGGGAAAACCCCCTGGGAAGAGGCTGCCCAGCTGGCTCAGGGCTGAGTTTCTCAGGGAACAGGAAAACCGACCGCCTCCATCCCGCACTGCCCGTCACAGGCACAGCGAGTGACCTCAGGTGACAGACACAAGTCTGTGGCTCCGTGGGATTTTGCTGCCCCTCTGGGACTGCGTGTGATGAGGTGGATTTGGGGTGAAATCCAAAAAGAGATCACCACAGCAGCCTTTTCCCAGCTGGCAGAGCTCTGGGAAGCTCTCTGTGCCTGTGCAGAGAATATTTTAATCTCTGCTGCTGTTATTAGTATTATCTCTGCTAATGGTAATCAATAAATTAAGGGCTATGGGATTCCCCACTGAGATGCAGCTCTGCTGAGTCTGGCACTTTGCAAACACCCGCTGGGAAAGCCATTCCTGCTGGAATTGCTGTGGAGCCAGCTGGGATAGCCTTGGGGGAGATAGAGGGTTGTAAATCATGGTCTTGTAGAGGCTGGTGCTGGTTTAGTGTGAAGCATAAAAAGCCCACAAAGGCTTTTCTGCTGCGGGTTGGAGTGACACAACTCCTGCCCATACCCAAGGGATGGGAAATCAGGGATCCTGTCTTTATCAAATCAGGATTTTTTTTCTTGTGAAGAGCCCAGGATCTTTGAATTTGGCCCATAGCGTGTGCGATGACATGGTGAGGTTGGCAAAGGTGAAATAATCAGAAATATTCCAGGTAACAAGTGACAGGACAAGAGGAAAAAGTCTCAGGTTGCTCTAGGGTGGGTTAGGTTGGATATTAGGGAAAATTTCTTCATGGAAAGGGTTGTCCAGCCCTGGCATAGGCTGCCCAGGGCAGGGGTGGAATCTCCATTCTTGGGGGGATGTAAAAGCCATAGGGTTGTGGCATCTGAGAACGTGGTTTGGTGGTGAACATGGTGGTGAGTTAATTGTTGGACTTGCTGATTTTAGAGGTCTTTTCCAACCTCAATAATTCTGTAGCTCTATGAAGTCATCCCCTGCCAAAGTGCTTCCTGCTTGTCCCACAGCACAGACCAGTGGCTCTCCCTGCAGTAATTTGGGGAAAAAACTGTTCAGAGCCATCAAAAGGGGCTGGGGTGATGCAAGATCTGAAGTTTCTTGAGTCATGGGGAAGTAGCTCCAGCAAAGCCTGACCCCCTCCAACACTCAGCACTCAGTCCCACAGCGGAGAGCGGCCAAAAAGCAGATTTTGGGCTCTCATTTCCTAAGATGTGAGGCCAAAACAGAGCTCACAGAAGTTGTCCATGCCCCTGCCGTGGCTTCCCAGGAAGCTCTTCACAGTGGGGTCTTACTTCTAAATTCTTCCCTTAAGTTCCCTGAAGATTTTTTAGCTCATGAAACACAGCAAAGGCTGCTGTCCAATGCTGGAATGGAATTCTCTTGGATCCTGTTGCCAGCTCTCCTTTTCACTGGTGATTTCCCCAGCATGTTAAGCAACAGGTTGGAGCGTTTCCCTTTCCAGCTGTCCTAGACAGGGAGAGAAGATTTTGTTACTAACCCCAGATTTACAGCTGGTTGCGCCTGTGTGCTTTCCCAAGCTGTGCATTTCACAAGAATAACTGGGAAGGGGGAAGCTCTCCACAGCTTCCCTTCCCAAGGCTTCATTAAATGAGTGGCTCTGTTTTTCTTGCCCGCAGCTGCGAAAACTCCCCGCACCAAGAGGCAGCAAATTGACCAACTGCAACATTTTTCTGTGTGCGTTCCCTTCCAAATCCCTGTAGCTGCATATTTGATTTGCAGAGGATCCTTTTGTGGTGGCCTCCAGGCTGACCCACTCGGAGCGAGCCATAAAATGAGCGTGTTCCTCTAATTTGTCTTGGTAGCGGAGGGATGCGGCGGCTCGCGAGCCCGGAATGCTGCCACGCAGAGAGGCCGTGCTGAGCACATCCCAGTCTGCCTCTGGTGGAGCTCCAGGATCCATGCCGAGCATCAAATCCGTGATTAAATGGCTCCGGGGGACACAATGCGTTCGTCCCCATCCATCACTGAACAAAACCTGGGAGCTGAGCCCGGCACGGTGCTCCGGCTGCTGGCTTTGTCCCAGTTTTGTCCCTGCTGGTTCCCACAGCCTTTCCACCAAACTGTGAGCTCAGCCTTCCTCCCTCCAGAGTGAGGCAGGATGGAAGAGGAGGATGGAGTGCTGCTGGTTGTAATTATCATCACCTTTGTTTTCATGGATGAGTGAAAATGAGTTTAATTTCAGTTTCCGCAGAGGGTGAAGGGAATTTCTGCTCACTGTTTGTTGACCACGCTCCTGGATTTCCACTGGGCAAGCCAAAGCTGAAGGAAATAAACATCTTTCCAAGTGATCTCATTGTTGTTTCCTTCCCTTGGAGCCAACAAACAGAGTGCACAGTGAAGTGGTCAGCAAGGTACGGCTCCATCGGAAATCCGGGAAACGCTGCAGGGAACCTGCTCAGGAGCTGCATTTTGCCATGAACGAGGCTGAAAAGGAGATTGAGAGGCAGTGGTGACTCTGCAGGGTGGAAATTAATGATGGAGCCTGAGGATATAAATGTCTTCCTTTGGAGAAAAAGGAGAGATTCAGAGGATTTAGGTCCCTGTTCCCACTGCACTGCTGGTGGTTCCCTCCTCTTGCAAAGGATGTGGGCAGCACTGGAATGAACATGGGGGTGGGTGGGAAGCTCTTGGAGAGGAATCAGCAATGTGAAAATCCAACTTAAATGAAATGCTGGCAAAAGGGGATGAAAAGCTTAGATGGATTTTCCCTTCTTGACATCCCTGGTCTTCTCAGCTCACATTTCTGAGACAGAAACCATTGCAAGCTGAAAATGGGGAGTCCAGGAATGCGAAATTCCTGCTAAGGAGAAATTCTGGCTGATTTCTGGGCAAAGTGGTGGGTGAAAGATGAAGGGAAATGGTCTTAGAGAGAGGGAGAAGGAGCTTCTGAGGGTCTGTTTGGAAGAGGAAAACCAGGAGAGGTTTTCATGGCTTGTTCATTACAAGGGCCTGGAGTGCCAGGACAAGGGGAATGGCTTCACACTGACAGAGGGGACAGTTAGATGGGATATTGGGAAGAAATTCTTCCCTATGAGGGTGGGGAGGCCCTGGCACAGGTTGCCCAGAGAAGCTGTGGCTCTGCTCATAGCAGGGAGGTGGAACAAGATCATCTTTAATGCCTCTTCCAACCCAAACCATTCTGGAATTTCATGATCCGTATCTTCATGATGCAATGAATTTACAGTGAATAGAAGCACCATGGCCAATTAATTTTCTTAATCATCTCCTGTGGATGCCTTAGGAGGAGCCCAGAGCTCTCCAGGACCACCAGCTGAGGAGCTCTGCCCAACATGGAGAGGCTTGGAGATGCTCTTCCCTCGCACATCCAGCCTTTGAAGACGCTGCACCGCCTGAAGTCACAGCCTCTCCCCAGCCTGATGCTCAAGGCCAACAGGCAGAGACTTGAGAGCGAGCTGGGCAGCTGCAAAATCAGATGGAGCTGGCTTAAATCAGGTTTTAAGCAGTGTATCCTGAGGCGGTGTTGAGAGGAGGCTCCTGGAAGGGCGAAGCACAATGAAGGGAGGGATTTGAGCTCCGGAGGAAGCGGGATGGGAGAGGTGGGAAGCTGTTCCTGGAGATAACGAGATGTAGGGGAGGCCACACAGCAAACACTGTGGGGCCTGGCTTCCTCTGTTCATCTGAGGCTCAAAAACTGGGAAAAAAGATGAGTGTAGGGCTGGGTGCCTCCAAGAGGTGGTGGCCACACACCTGGAGTGCTGAGGGTGGGTAGGTGGTGGCTGTGGGCAAGCAGTGGGAGAGGACCAGATCCCAGGGATATCCTTGGGGTTTGGGGTACCAGGAAGGGTCCCAGGGAGGCTGCAGTGTCTCCATCCTGGGAGGTTTTCAGGAGCAAACTGAAGACAGCCCAGAGCAACCTGGTCTGAGCTCATGGGTGACTCTGCTTTGAGCAGGAGGTTGGAGTAGAGACATCCTGAAGTCCCTTCCAACCTGAATTTCCCTCTGATCCTAAGACAAATCCAGACTGTTCCCTCTTTTGCAGAACCTTCCAGAGTGTTAGGGAAGAGAAGCCAGCACACCACTCCAGACGGCAATTTCCTGATTTTTTGCAGACCAAATCCCACACTGGTAAATCTGATATAGCCAAACAAGACGGTCTTCAAGTTCCTTCCAACCCAAGTTATTCCACGATCCTATAGCACCTGGAGATGTCCCAGAACATTTTGGGATGAAGAAGCCACGACACTAATTTCTCCTTGGGAACAGTGGTTCATTCCCCCATCTGGCAGCAAACATCTCTCTGCTCCATCCACCGTTGGAGAAGCCAAAGGCAACTTCAGCCATGACCACCACCAGCACCAAATCCCTCCAGTTTGCAAACAGAACATCTAAAAAACCCTTTCCAGCTCCTGGTCACCCTCAGCCCTGTTTTGCCCTCAGCCAAACTCTTCATTTACAAAGAGCAGTGGCTATAACAAAACAAGTCTGGGTAACTTGGGGTCAGCACTGCTGTTTTCTGACACGTTTCCTGTGTTTGCAGGATCTTGGTGTGTTGTGTCTCCATCACCTCCTGCATCTCCACCCTGTGCTTGATGGGCGTGTGGTGCCAGATTCAGGGTGGTATAAACAAGCAGATCTCAGCTTGTTGAAGTAACTCACCCTTTTATTTTCTTTGACCTGGGGGCTACTTTTTTTGTGGTAAGAATAAAACAATAATTTCAGGGCAGAGGAAATTTTAATATCTCTCCTCCCAAAATAGAACTAGAGAAGAATGAAGATCTTTTAGCCTGAAGAACTGGGATAAATGGAGTAGGAGGATTTTTATCGCCATTATCATTTATTACTTAATTTTCCCTCCCCAGGTCAAAGTGGGAAACTTTTCTACCAGTCTCGTTTTATCCCTTTTTATGCTATTAATAAATTTTTCAGTAAGAGCTCCGTAGGCAGCAAGTTTGTTCTTGGAATGAACATCCATTGCCTGGAGGGTGGACTACTCTGAAACATCCACAGGATCCCATAAATGCACCAGGATCCCATAAAGCTGAGCAAAAAGGAGGAAAAACAATTCTTATGAAGCACAGCAAGGGACTACCTGGTTTGTTTACCAGCAAGCACAGCACAATTCATGTTTTCTCTCCAAGAAATCAGAATTATTTCCTCAAAAGTGCTGTTACAGTAGGGAAAAAAACTCCTTGGTGCTATAGAGAGAGAATGAAAAAGCAAACTGAAAGCACTAGAGGGTGGATCCTTGGCTCTTAGGATGCTGAAAATGGGATTTCTGAGCCATAAAGCTTTTTTGTTTGGTTTTATATGGAGCCCTTGTGCTGTCTTTGGTTCCAGTTCCCACTGGAGCCAGGCCTGGAGCTGCCACCTCCAGGTTTATTTCTGGGATTTTCTCTGTCCAGTTGAACACCCCAGGTCTTCCTGGAGTTCCACCATCCCGGGAAGTCCTGCGGGATGGCTCATGGATGTCTCCTTGGCGTGCACCAGGACATCAAAGCCATCCCACAGCCAACAGGCCCAGCGGCCGATGTTTTCCATGGGGAAGGGTTGTGCGGGTGCCAGTAGCATGGGATGTATCCATCAATTTTAAATAAAATCCAGCCTCCAGCCTCACTGAGCAACCACCAGCCCAGGGTGCAGAAGTTTAGGCATTCCTCATGGATGGAAGAATGAAGGACCTCACCAGGCGCACGTCTCAGGGTGAGCAGCTAATTTTGGCCTCTGTGTGTACAACATTGTTTTCTCCAGCAGGGATTTGCTAAAAACAATCAGGTATCCAGGGAAGAGGGTGTGAAGGCAGCTGTTTCCATGGGCAGATGCCAACGTGGAGGTTCCCAAGCTGAAAACACCACGAGGGACAGCCCTACCAGGTCACACCAGCAGACTCAACCCAGGTCTGGTGTTTGCTTTTGGACAAGATCTAGGTCAGGAGGGCCCACCAAGGAACACCAGCAGCAGCTTTTGCCCTCTTTCCAAACCACTCTGCTCTCCTCTTCCTCCCTTTGGGAATTGTTGTGGATTTCATTCAGCTTTTGCAGCCCTCAAAACGTGCAACAATAGTGGGAAGGTGAAGCTCAGGAAGCTGGAGAGCAGGAACAATAGTTGACGTCGTGTTCTTTCCCCTTCCAAATCACTCCTTCTCCAGGAAGCCTGACCTCTCTGTTGGGTGTTTTCCAGGTTGTTGACCTGATTTTGCATCCCAAGGGAAATAAAATGCTGCAGGTCCCAGCCTGGTGCAATGCACCAGTGATGTGAAATATCTCCCCTTGTTGGCTGAAAGAATCTTGGGGGCAAAATATCCCTAAATCTAGTCCTGGGAAGATCCCTTTTCCCCTCTCCTCCCCCACCATAGCCTTGCTGTGTTCCTGGGGCTTTGGAGTCCCTGGGCAGGCACATGGAGATGAAGAGGAGATGGAAGAGAGGAGATGGAAGGAGCCAACACAGCACCCAGGTGTTAAGGATGGTGCTTGTTTCAGGGAAAGGATGCGCTGTCAGGACAGGTCTCCTTCTTTACATGAGTATCAGACTTAGAGGGGCTTTGGGAAAGCCTTTTGGAAGCTGCCGGTCCATGGACTGGGATGGGACAACCAGCAGGAGCTCTGGAGGAGACTGTCCCACTCAGCAAATGACAAGAGAAGCAGGAGTGATGCATTTTAGGAGCCTTTCAGAGGGAAGCCAAGGGTTTTAAGCAATGGTATCCACTTTTCCTTCCAAACCTTCAGCTCCCGTTGCTGAGGCTGCCTTAGCAAACTCAAAGCGTCTCCAGGGGCTCAAAAAACAGGGAGAGTTTGGGATTAGGATGGTGCCAACTCCTTGTCAGCACAACCAGTGCTGGGGGGACGTGTCTGTACATGGAACCATCAGAACTTTATCAAGGCCAGCTAAAACGCTTCCCAGCGGCTGCAGGGCAGCTGGGTCACAGCCCAGCATATTTATTTATCTTGTCTTTGCTCTGTGGCAGTGAGCAAAGTCCAGTTTGGTTTTTGGGGAAGAAAGGAAAGAACACTTTGGAACGTATTCTCACCTGCACCAGGTTAAAAGCGAGGTGGGAGTGAGAGACCCTGAGCACTCCCTGTGTGTGCTGGGGTCCTTTGGGCAGGGAGAAGGAGTTTGCTCTGAGCAGCCCCGTGTCTCCATCACACCCAAAAGCTGCAGATTTCGGGCTTTACACCGCTCTTGGCAAATACTGGTGTAATTAAAATAAGATGCAGACAAGGGGTCTTATCCCACTCTCCACCGGGGATGAGGAGCTGGGGTGATTAATGGGCATGGACACGATGCAGGGAGCTCGTCACAGATTAGCACTGGGTGGGGGGAGGGGGATTAATGTTCTGGGGGGGAATGAGAGCCTCCCCAGCAAATTTAGCTTCCTTTAATGCTTACTCAAGCTCTTGTCATGCTGTGGGGCAGCTTTTCCTTCCCCCGGGGTTTGGTGGTGAGGCAGGAGGATGCAGGAGGAGCAGGATGCGTTGCCCTCAGCTGAGGGATGTGTGATTAACGGGTTTCCAGCCGTGTGCCGCTCACAGTTCATTAAATCCTGGCTCCAGATCCTGCCCTGCGCTGCGATGACCTCAGTCCTTTAATTATAGATCCTTGGAGGTTTTCTGTGAGGGACCCAAAATCTCTGCTCCTGCCCTCTGGAAGCTGGGGGTGCTGGCTCAGGTTTTTGGCAATGGTGCAACATCAGTAAAATAGGAAAACACTGGGAGGACTGAAGAAGGGGTGTCAGAGGCCAGAGATGGTGGCAAGGCTGGAATCTCTGGGCTGAGAAGGATGGGGCAGGATGGAGCAGGCAAAACACCCTGAATTTCTGGTGCAAAGAGAATAAAAGGTGTCTGTAAGGATGGTTGTGGTGGTACCAGCACACAGCCAGCACAGAGGGGTGTGGGTTGGAAAATTTGGGTTATTTTTTGGGTTATTTTCTGGGGATAACAAGAAAAGGACCATCTGTGATGTCTGTAACTCGCCCCAGAGGGGTGCCCAGATGGGGCTGTGGTGGTTTTGGGGCAAGTGGGATTGGGAATGACAACTGGGGAGGGGTCCCACAGGGGGTGCCATGCTGGGGGGACACGGGGAGCCAGGGCATGTCGATGTGCTGTAGGGTGTTTCGGGGTGCAATACTTTAGGGAGACCAGCGTACATCACTCCACGGAGCTCCAGGACACGCCATCCCTTGGGGTTCTGGATGGGATCCCGGTCACACCGTCCCTCGGGGCTCTGAGGTACCTGCTCCTCGGGGCTCTGTGTCACCTCTCCCTCGAGGGCTCTGTGCCACCCCTTCTCAGGGGTGTCCGTGTCACCCATCCCCCAGGGTCTCAGTGGGTTCCAGGGGACTCCGTGTCACCCCTG